>JBBPQE010000052.1:0-78064 GCA_038092335.1 Boletus vinaceobasis
GATTACCCAATTTGGATTCATTAGGGTTTCTTTTCTTTAACTTGAACTACTTGTTTGAAAAGTATACCTACCTTAGTTACCATAAGTCTGGGCATCCCTGGACTATAAATACCCTTGTATTTTCATTCAGAAAATATCTTTTGCCTGTGTGCATTGATCACCCATCAGTCTTTGTCTCTGGCCACCGTTGGCCCTTCATCTTTCATCCATTCTTTTCCCCATCGCTTGACCATATCCAGACTCACTGGATTAGTCATCATCGCCGTGCATTGTCACACAACTCCTCCCGCCGAACCTGTAATACCAACCCCCTGGGTTGAGAATATGTATGCTTCTCTTCCATTCTGCCACACCTCATGTGTGCAGCATGTATTTAATCTCCGTCATCATATGTACATATGTAGTAGTGTACAGCTTGGTCTGTGTATGATAGCCATGCACTATATAAACCCCAAGGAGCCCACTGGACATCCTCCAGTTTGGTTCTCTTGGTGATTACCCTAGAGATCATAAAGTCCCTTCTCCTGAGTTTTAGTGATTAGCCTAGGACCTCAAAGCTCACAGTCTATTAGGTTGTTTCAATATGCTGATGCTGATGGCGCATCACAAGAACACCATCACGCGATTACAGGATTTGCCTTCCTCATTGATGGCAGCACTATCCTTTGGGGTTCTCACAAACAGGAACTCGTTACGCTTTCAACAACCAAAGCTGAATATGTTGCCGCTACCCACACTGCCAAGGAAACAATATGGCTTTGCTGCCTCATTGGTAAAATATTCCAACCACTCAACTGTCCAACCACCCTCTACAGTAACAACCAGTCAGCGATCATGCTGACTAAGGATGGCAACTATCATGCGCGAATAAAACATGTAACAAAGTGACAATTTCACTCTTTATCTTTTCTTTTGATCTTATATTATCTAATCTTATCAAGCCACACGATTATCTTATCGCACAACATACAGTGGACTTGTAACATTTCTTTCTTCTTCTCTCGCGCTCACAGACGCTTATAGTTATATTCACATTCTCACGAGATCCCATCTCATTCACACGTTCATTACCATATGCACTTCTTTTTCATTTCCGTCCTATGCTTCTCTTCCATTCTGCCACATCATGTGTGTGCAGCATGTATTTAATCTCTGTTCCCCTATGTACCTATGTAGCTATGTACTCTCATGCACAGCTTGGTCTGTGTGCATATGCCAATGGTATAAAAGCCCTGTGGACGACGGCTGGCATCCCCAGTCTAGTTCACTTGGTTCTTCCCCATAAAGACCTTGTGATATCTCCTCCCTTCTATCTCTCCCTACTAGGATCTTGTGCTGTGACCTAAGGATCTACTATTGATCTTTGTGGTTGTTTCAAAACATATCGATATACAGTATCATTTCATTCGTTTTACCAATTCGGACGGTTCTATCCACCTTCTTTATTGCCCTACCAATGATATGATAGCTGATACTCTTACTAAACCTCTCCCCTCTATTAAGGCCAAGCACTTCACTCATGAGTTGGGATTTCGCACTTGAGGGGGAGTGTTGGACTTTGTTTAGTACCACGCTTACATAATATCATAATACCTTTGCACCGTGCACTTTCTGTACACCTCAGTGAACTTCCATATCACTGAGGTGAGTTACTACTTACATTGCTTCCATTCCCTCTCTTACCTATACTGTGTAGACTCCAACAGGTAGCTACCACTAATATAGTGAACTTCTATATCACTGAGGCTCCAACAATGCTATCTATGTTTGTGATGAAGATCATTTTGTATACCATCCTTTACAGATTTTTGAGAGTGCCAAGTTGGCGATGACAATTTCTAAAGACTCGGAGACATCATTTCTTGACCTGCAGGTTTCACTGGAATGTCAGCTATATATTCTGAAATTCTTCACATGCAGTTGTAGAACACAGAATTGTCTGACATGTATAAAATATATTGTGTTGCTCAATGTTTTCGTAACCACACTATCGACCCAGTCATCGACAAACCGGAGAGCCATTAGCCAGGATAAAAGCCAGGATTTGACCACCGAAATAGGTTTAGTTTGGAATAGGTCAGGTTTCGTGCTGTAAGACACTTTTTCGGATCGGTTAGATGCTCATCAGCCAATGAGAAGGCTCAAAGAGAGTTCGCTACTGCAAAGGATTTGTTCAACGGTCGTGAAGCGATAACGTTACTTGTCTGCTTTGCAGATGCAGCAAAATCTCCTGGAGTCGGGGACAGGCGCATGCGCCGCTACGATTGGATAACAGTCGTCAACAAAGGACAACAATGACCATGCTTGTCTTTTCAAGTGCCGGCGCCTGAGCAAGCTTGCACTGAGGCGTCGTACTGCGCTCGCACTTGCTGTTCTCAACCTTCTACCAACAGCGCGGTCATGAATGTCGTTGACAGCGTTAACAGTTGTCTAGACAAATGGTCCAAGGGTGGGGAGACCGAATGGTATGTTCAATCTTCTTTACGTGTTATTTTCACCCCATAATCCTGTTTGCAGTCGAAATTTCCTCCTTCCAGCTCATTTAAACCCTATGGACACGACCACCGTCGAAACGCTCACAACTGTGTATCATACCCTATTATCTTCTGTGTTGAAGACTTGGACTCTGAATAGCTTGCTAACCCCGCAAACCTTCGTTAATTTCGTTCAGTCAGTTCTGGTGTCCTTACCTTCTTCTTCTGTCCAGTCCAGGCCTAGACAAAGCGATACTTTATTCGGAGAACTGCTCGTTGACATCGTCTGGTCCCTTGACGTGCAGTTGGATGAACTTGTAACGGATGCCAAGGCTATCATTATAACTGCAGAGCAGGCAACTGAGCCCAGTGGCTTGCAAAATGCCACAGGAGTAAAGCACACTGCTGAACAAGACAAGGAACTTCTTGTTGATGTTGTTAAGAGACTTCTGGTGAGCATCAGCGAGTCCTTGGAGTATACTGAACCCACTTTCTATCTAGTTTACTGGCATCATCGACGTGGCTGTATGCCGGGAGCGCCTTGATTTGAGCCTCCTTGCCAATATAGGCCTTGTATTGGATAGGTCATCGTTTGACAAGAAGGAGATTAGGACGAGAACTGGTCTCCTGTAAGTCCCTCATGAACGGTATATGATGTAGGTTGACGTTCGTGGTTGGTCCGCAGTTACAAGCAAAACAAGTTCAACCTTCTCCGCGAGCAGTCTGAAGGTTACAGCAAGCTATGCGTTGAGGTGATGAGCTCTCTGGGGCCCTCACATTCTCCACAGGATGGCAGACCTGTCGAGAGTGCCGGATCCATAGAGGACCGTTCCCGGACGGTATGGGACAAGATCATGGGCCTTATTGGATATTTTGACCTTGATCCCAATCGTGCCCTTGATATCATCCTCGATGTTCTGACCGCCAACATCACGACCCACTACACTTTCTTCCTATCCCTTCTGTCATTCTCTCCGTGGGGGGCTTCTATCAGGCGCTCTTTGACTGGCAAATTCGACACTTGCATGCCGCCCGCCCCATCTTCCGATCAGTACCGAGGGAAATCGCTTGACGAGGTTCTTAGAATCGCTGAAACCCTGTCTCTCCACGACAAAGGTTTAAATTCAGTTCCAAGCAGCCCTGAGTCGCGGGTACTCGCTCAAGTCCTTGGTTTCAAGTTCGCTTATTATCAGGTTTGCCATTTGTCTTAGTACATCTTCTCCTCTGATCCTGCGTAGGGTCTAGATGTGCACGAACCATCGCCGAAAGGTTTGTACCTTGCGGCCGCTATCTTGATACGGGAAGGTTTTGTTTCGTTCGAAGAGTTATATCCCCATGTGCGTTGACTTCATCGTGTTCTATGGATATCAATTCATACCAACGTTCAGCTATCACCTTCTGATGGAGACATGGATTCGTATCACAAGGACTATCTGGAGCAAGTGCACCAAAGGATTGCAGACGCCAAAATCACTCAACTAGCGATGGCAGCCCCTCTAGAGTCGACGAACTCCGGCCCGAAAGCGCGTTCAGATACTGGAGAGGAAACTAAAAGGAACCTGGATCCGAGGCCTCCAAACCAGAAGGCAGTGCTTGTCAGCGCCTTGCTTTCTGTTGGCGCTCTGCGTCCCGCTTTTGCGATCTTGACCAAATTTCCGTGGTTTGTGGACGCTCATGTCGAACTCGCAGATTTGGTGCTCTGCGTTCTCAGGCATTCCATCTCACCTCTCTACGATGCGGCTTTCGTTCTCAAGGAGCGGAATCCCAGCTTCACTCAACCTCGCCCTCGATACGGGTCAACCGGGGTCCTCCTTACGCCTACGCGTAAGCCACAGCTGACGCTAGTTGCACCGACACCTCCCAGCACAGCTACGACGGAGTTCGTATTCTTTTTCCCTGACTGGTCGGAGAGGGTTCCGCTGTCGACGACGTTCGAGGATCTGCTTGACGTCATTGAACCTCTTATGAACTTTGTTGGCCTCCACATATCCCGTGATCCATTGTTCGTTTCGAAAGTCACCCGTTTAGGGAGGTCACAATTGATGGCTACGGTAAATCCATAATCCTTGCGGTTAGCCAATACATTCATCTTCTTTTCAGGCTCCTATTGATCCTGTCACTAAGAAGCCCACGGGGGAGCCAGACCCCTCGAATCCTGTTCGTGTGTTCTGGTTCAAACTTTTGCGACTGTACTTCCTGCCTTCCTTGCCTCTCATTCGAGGAAACGCTGTTTGCACTGTTGAGATCTGGAACATAATCCGACAGTATGAAACAACAGTTCGGTGGAAACTTTATGGGGAGTGGAAGACAAGCACGTACGACTCGCATCCAGAACTTCGCATACGTCAAGTGCAAGCTGACCGGGAATCAAAAGGAATATTGCGGCGGTTATCACACCAGACTATTGACACGCTTTCCGGCTCGGTCGCGAAATTGGCCCACGCCAATCCCTGTATTTTCTTCACCAACGCTGTCAACCAAATCATGGCATACGACAATCTAGCGAGTGTGGTGATTCAGGCACTTCGATATGTGACCAACATGGGGTTTGACGTGTTGGTCTACATCATTCTCGACGCGCTCTCGAATCCTTATAAGAATCGGGTGAAGGACGACGGTGTTAATATCTCAGATTGGTTGCAAAGTAGGTCTGGTTGTACTATTCCGTGACATGTTATTAACAACAGCAGGTCTCGCGTCGTTCACCGGCATGCTCTTTCGTCGGTACAGTGCAGATTTGTCTCCACTCCTGAAATACGTTGTACATCAATTATACAACGGTCAAACAACGGAAATAGTGGTCCTTCGCGAGCTAATCTGGAAAATGGCTGGCATTGAACCTCTTCCGAGTCTATCAGACTCGCAGATTGCTGCAATGGCCGGTGGTCCGGCACTACGTATCGAAGCAATCGCTTCCGCAACTCGAGGTGCCCGTCTCGATCCTGGCGATGCAATACTCAAAGGTCCTCAGCGACTGGGAAAGAGCTTACTGGAAACGTCCTTGGCATTGCCTCTCCTTATTCAGGTTGCGCAGCAGCGTCAGTCTTGCGTCTTTAAGGCTCCAGACACCCACCTGAAGTCCCTCGCAAGTCTGTTCGATACCGTAGGTCGCGCGTCATATCGTGCTCGCATCTTGGTCTCAAAGTCGCTTGCCCAATTCAGACCCACGGGGTGCTGCTGCAGTACCTGGAACTCCTTACTTCTCCGGCCGTTGTTCCCCCCGAAGACTACGCGAAGAGGATCCTTCCCTCTTTAGCCGACCTTGGGGAGTTGTACGGAATATCTGCTCCAATATGCATGCAAATTATTCGTCCGATGCTTGACAGTATTCTTTTGGTACATCTGACTAGCCCTTGTTGACTGAATACTAATCATGTTCTAGAAAACGGCCTTGTCAATGCAAGAGAAAGAACGTGCTGCTAACGAAGAAGCCGAGAAGCGCTTGAAGGCTCGCCTGTCAGCAAAACGGGATCCATCCGCATCTGCATCGCGCGTGGAGTCGCCCAATGGTGCCAATACGCCGCGGGATAACTTTGAGCAAAAGCCACCATTGGGTGAGGGCAACGAGGATAACGCGATGGAAGTTGAACTGGAAGTAACCACTCCGGCTGCAGAGGTCCGTAGACCGTATGTGATTGAAATATTCAGCGCAATGACTATCACATTCTTGTAGAGTCCTTGGATACCTGAACTAGCAGCGCTTTTCGACGATGTACGAAAGATCGCGAAGAGCAGTGCGATTGACGTGATTGGGTAAGTCCTGTGAAGTCGAGCCAAAGCTTCGAATTTAAAAAAAGTTGTATTAAGCCCCGGGTTTTACTTGACGTTCTGGCAATTGTCGATGTATGATCTCTCCCCACCAGCCACCAGGTATGACGAGGAGGGAGCTGCATTACGCACCCTCAGTCGACAAGAAGATGCCAAGTACATTAGCGCCGACCGTTCTTCTGATCGCACGAAGAGGCTCACGGCGAGCTCACATAGGGCAAAACGTGATCGATGTAACGCGTTTGTCAACACATTGGCCCAAGAGCTCAAGGAACAGACTGCTTCGAGAGTTTTCACCTTAAAGCGTTTAGCGCGAGAGAAGCAGCATTGGTTTGCTCATGGTAAGTTTGTGCTATCTTCAGTGGTCCAAGTGACTTATTTACTGTCAAGTCGAGCACCGTTATGCAGTTTTGGCATCCGCCATCATTGAACACTGTATCCAACCACGCTGTTTGTTATCACCTATGGATGCCGACTACTGTGCACAAATCATCAAAGTCATACACACGCAAGGAACGCTTGGCTTCCCCACGTTGATGTGTTACGACAAGGTTGGCATCAAAATTCTGTACCAGACTATGATTGATGGCCTCTGGACTCCAGCTACTCGGAGATCACGTCAAGACGGTGATTTTCTCTTGCAGCGAATATGAAGCAAAGAATTATGGTACGTGCCTTCAGATACATCTATTGTTCTATAGCCGTTTTATAACATACGACAGGGCGCTTTTTGTCTGGGGTTCTTACGGACCTATGGAAGTGGGCACAAGACGAGCAACTCTTCGCCCAGGAAAACCGTACGAAGATTGGTGGGAGAACTGTTCTTCTTCCGGGTTTTCAGCCGCGTTGGACCAACAAGGATTATACAAACATCTTACCAGAAGACCTGTTATCGTGGTCGGGCTTTAAACAGATTCTGCGCAAATGGCACAGAAAGTTGGGAAGAGTGCGTAGTCTGGCACTGATAGTGTCAGTAAGCTGATATGTCTCTACAGAGCCTCTGCAGTTGCATTGAAACAGGAGAATTCATGCACGTCTACAATGCCATCATTGTGCTGAAAGAAATTCTTCCTGTCTTTCCCCTGGCTGCTGTTGGGGAATATGGACCCGTCATTGATAACATGATTGATAAACTGGTTGAGGGCGAGGAGCGGGGTGATCTCAAGATACTGAGTAGGGCGTGAGCAGCTTCCTTTCGTCCCCGGGGTATGTTTTAATGTTATCGCAGCTACTCTGCAGCTTTGAAGAAGCGTGAGTCTCAGTGGGCGGTTCCACGGCCAACACCTCCCAAGGTAAGCTGTCCTCGCCGCTGGTGATTTCTTCACCCAATCCGCTTTTCAGCTGAACGGTGGTACTATGTCCCCAAAGCCTGGTTCGTCGGCTTCACAAGCACCCGACAAATCACGTTCTATACAACCACCTAATGGCTCTATAGCCCTTGCAACACTCGACACACGCCGTGAAATCAGCACAGCCTCAGGTGTCCCAGTGGCCCCAAGAGCTCCGTCAGCAACTAGCGCACCTCAGATTATTGATGAGAGACCATCTACACCAGCAAGTTTGGCAAAATTGGCCATCGAAAGGTATGAATATAACAAGCACCAACCCTTGTTCTCAACGAAATGCGATACAATTAGCATTCCCAGACCCGAGAAGGTGAAGCGAGTCAGACCAGAAAAAGGGAGTGAATCACCGGCGCCAGATGGCGAGATCAAAATAAAACAAGATGCCATGGATGTTGACGTTATTCCAACCGTATCAAAGGAAGGAAGGACACACCCACAACAAGAACCGGGCCCATCACGCTTTGGAGCGCGGCAACCTTCTGCGCCTGCTCAAAATTCGTTACTTCCGATGTCTCTTGATATTCGGGCACCAACTCCCATCCTCAAAGAGGCTCCTAAACCTTCCTGGCCAGCCATCACCGCGCTTAGCTCTCGGGAACCCTCTCTATCTCCTAGACAAAGGATCGAGGAAAAACAGACGCAAGAGGTCATGCCACCACCAACAGCTCCCAGTCAGACGCTCTCGGCGCAAGAGCTCCGCGAAACAGCCAAGCAAACAATCGCTCATCGTGCATCAGAGAAATCTGATGACCGGCGATCAGCGGGTGATACCCGCAGCCAGCCTGGCTCTGGAGCTCCGTCTCCATTGCCACGTCGGCGTACCGCATCCCCTGCCGCAAGGAATCACAGCTTAGAGAGTCGAGCAAGTGGTGAACGCCGCTCTGACCGCGGGGCTGGAGATGGTGAGTACGTAGATGGGAGGCCCCTAGAGCGAGAAGTTCGACAAGAGTTGCGATTATCCCGCAAAGAGGGTAGTGCTGCTCACGGCCCTCGAAGCGAAAGGGTCTTGAGCCATCGTACGTCAACTCGCGAGAATGATCGGGATAGGGAAAGTGACCGAGAACGTGGCCGAGACAGGCATGGGGAGCGCGACCGTGACAGGGAACGCGACAAGGAACGTGACAGAGAGCGGGAGAAGGAGAAGGAGAAAGATAGGGAACGTCGCGACAGAGATAGAGAACGAGACAGAGACAGGGATAGGGATAGGGATCGCCACCGTCGTGATGACAAGGATCGTGATCGCGAGTCACGCAAGGACCGAGATAGATCAAGTCAAGCCTTAGTACCTGCAACCTCCACTGCCACACCAGAGCCCCGAAGTCTTCCCACTCGACCCGACCCCGCTCGGCACCGCCCTGCTACTCAGGTTGGCGACGATGGTCTTGGAAAAAGACGCCGTCTTAGCGATGACGAGGTCAGTGTCCCCGTTAAGCTAACGTGACTTGCTGACCTGTTGGCAGGTTGACCGTACATCGAAGCGTAGCTCTCGCAAGGAAAGTCATAGAGAGGACCGTGGCCGCCGCTCTGACAAGGAAAGCCACGATCGACCGCGGGAATCCGAGAAGCGTCGAACGGAACCCCAACTGTCTGAAGGCGATTCCCGCCCACCTGTCGATAAGGTACGTTGATGTAGTTAAACGTATGATCACATCTTCAATAACGAGACCTAACAGTCTAGCGAAAAGCGGATACCCGATGGTCCCAAAACCTTGCCTCCGACCACCCCATCAGCTCCAAGGGCGATGTCATCTGTGGATGGTTCCAGGGGTGGAAGCAAGGTTGACCCTGGTGCTAGCCGAAGTGGTGGTGATTGGAAAGGCCAACAACGCGATCATGGACCACACGCGTATCCTGTTTCAACGGCTGGTGGCACACCAGACACGGGTTCCAGTTTACGTGCAAGGATAGGCGAGAAAGAGGCTACTCGCTCGGCCCCTCAGGTACCAACGGGATCTTACCGGTCTGATGTGCCGCCCAAGGACGACGAGCGCGATAATAGGAAACGAACGGTAACTGGTGAGTTGATCACTCGTCAGTTTTTGACTTGAACTTATCTGGTTTCCACCCAGACCGGGATAAGGAGGTTGGGGAGGCCACCAGCATCCCGGGAGGAGACCTAGCATCGCAGCCCCCAAAACGACCGAGGATCATTCGCAATCGCTACCACGCACCTCATGGACTGGCTAAGAGGACTCTTCCCATTGACCCCCAGGCTGGGGATAAATCACGCTCGACGAGGAAGGATTAACTATCCCTTATAGATGCGACACTGTATTCGCTGCTCTACGGTACACCGTTACATTACTTCTTGCCTCTCCACTAAATCGACGTGAAGACGAGACTCTAGGTACATTACTAGGATGAGTAGTAATAATTACTGAGGGGTTACTCCGAGTTGAATCAGATTAGACGAGTTGAATCGTGAAATAGCGAGGGTAAGTTATTCACTTCTTCATCAATGTGAGGAACTCCTCGCGGGTCTTTTGTTGTGTCCGAAAACACCCCAGCATACACGAAGTTACGGTAATGGAACCCGGTTTTTGTACACCACGCATGGTCATACACATGTGACTGCAACGAGCGGAACGTTGAGCAGGTAGACGCATCAGTAAGAAATACTCACGTGGCCTCCATCACGACGGCGACTCCACGTGGCTTGATTGCCTCCTGGACTGCAATTGCGATTTGTTTGGTCAGCCGCTCCTGAACTTGCAGACGACGGCTGAATGTTTCGGCAATTCGCGCGAGTTTAGAAAGTCCTAACACGAGTTGATTGGGGATGTAAGCTATGGCAACCTAAGAATAGGCGATCGTGGGTGTTTGCCGAACTTGGGATGCTTTGGTACCCACCTTTCCTGTGAACGGAACTAGATGATGTTCACACAGGCTCGAGATGTCGATGTCACGGACCAAAACCATCTCATCATGGTCCTCCGCGAACACGGCATCGTTGATGACGTCTGCAAGATATGCAGGGATGGAATTGATAGGTTAAGATGGAAGCATACCTGCCAAGCGTTCCTCGTAGCCTCGGGTCATCCACATGATGGCTTGTGCATATCGTTCGGGTGTTCTTAGAAGCCCTTCTCGGTCTGGATCTTCGCCAATACATTCGAGAATGGTGCGAACGGCAGAGGCCATTCGTTTCTCACACGCAGTACGCTCTAGTGGAGTGGCATTGAGACGAGAGACGGTAGACTTGGCTGATGGGAGGTCTGAGCGTCTGAGTACGACATGAAGAGAGAGCAGAGTGTACCTGGCCAACCAAGGCCATTCGGGTCAGGGAGTGGGCTCCCACCCTCAGCACCGTTTGTAAGTGGGGTGGATGCACCAGAGGATGGTCGAAAGCCGTAACCCTCGCGGAGATGAGGCCAGGGAGGACGTACAGGGACTTGCTGGGGTGAGTCGTTTTGAGAATTGGCAGATTGGACTGGTTCAGGTTCACCTCGGGGGATGTCGGCATCATTGGAGACCAGGAGGGACTGAGGTTCGGTGGCACGATGAAGCTCCAGCTGTCGTAATTCATTTGACAAGAGCTCGCCATGGGATAGCATCTGGGTTGCGGAAATCGGTGAGGTGCCTGCACTATGCATCGAAGTGATGGCAGCGAGACGGGGGCATTCAGAAAGGGCTGCGGGAGACCGAGTGGGAGCACTTGATTATTTTTTTCTCTCTTTTTTTCGGAATTTCCCTGGAATTTCTCAGCCTGTCACCGTCGGGTCAAAGGACGGGGGACGAAGAGAGAGTTTGCCGGATAGACAACCTGATGGAGTCGGACTATAAACGGATATCTCAAGGAAACCCGCCCACTGAGGAAAAGCCGGTAGGGCTGAGCACGCCGTTGCTGCCCAGTGAAACCTATTTGGCCCACCCAGTGCAAGACAATTAGCAACCTGTGCACCGGTAAGGGCGTGCGGTGAAACCGTTGGTTGGGCCACCTCCTTCCAATTCGCGCTCATTCCGGACAGGTTCAATTTGCTCCATGGCAGTTCTTGTACTGTTCTAATTCGCTCGCCGGAATGCTCACGCAACACTCTCTTTCATTCCTAAAATGACCTAAAGTTTCATAAACGTCCTGCCATTTTTCTTTCTTCTCACTACGTAGTCTCAGTCGGGACGCCTCTGCCAAACTCGTCTGCACCGCACAGACTCATCACCTCGGATCTCACTCGCGGTAAGGCGGACCTGCTCTCTTCCGTCACAAGTGGCATCCTGACGTGAACCCCGAGAAATGCTGTGACGCTTGTTCGATTCTTATATCCTCCTTTCCAGGCCATGTTATCTCCCAGTCGTCTCCCGCATCCTTGAGAATGTGTCAGGATTCAAAGTCGTCTCGCCAACTTCGGCGTCGGTGTCCAACACCCCGCCCGCCCCAAAAATCACCATCCGCCCCTCCCTATCGCTCCTTGGAGCAGGCGTGGCTAGCTTCTCGCGTCATGCCACGCCGTAGGGGCTCATACCTCATGCCCGGCGCACAACGTCCCGTCAACGAGACGAACATCAAACTTGCCCTCACAATCGCCCAGGCGTGTCTTCCCGATTTGTTGTCTACATTATGGGCCTTGCATCCCGTTCGGACATCTCTCATGATGATTCTCCACATTGTCCGCGGTTCCTTTCCAGCATTCAGGGGCTATTCTCAAGCCATGATCGTTGACGAGGTAAGCCGGTCGGGAAATCGAACCGGAATTTTGATCCATTGACATCACCGCAGCTCCAGACGTTAATATCATCCAGATGTTTCTCGTGGTCACGGCTCTTGAGATTGCTAGTTACCGAGATATTCAGACGGGCCGCTGAAACAGCCATTGATTCATTCGCGTATGTCCCGGACCACTTTCATGTCCGCCGACCGTTCATAGTCTTCCCAGCGCTTCAAATGAGAATATAGTCCACGAATCTGCCCGATTCTTTGTCGAATACCAACAAATTGCACAGCGTCTACGTCTCGATATCCCGACCCTCTCGGATCCCATCGTACGAGACTGTCTTCAGGAATCCGATCTCTTCGTTCGCTCCTTCAATGGAATGGGTAGTTTTGGACTGCTCTCACCCTTCGATTTCATACAAATATTCGCCTTAATATCTGAATTGATCGCACACCTCCTGGTGCTTTTGTCCCTGACGGGTGGCTCTGCCAACTTGGGAGCATTACTTCTATCTCTTCTATCCACCCTATTCCCTCTGCTCTTGAATCGCTTTATCGGCGCTCAATCATCTCCAGAGGTAGTTTACACTCCAGACGAGGCTCGGAACGCGGAACGTCAAGAAAGATTACGAAATCTTGCGTACAACGAGTCTCATCGTCCGGAGGTACTCCTCTTTGGCCTCGGTCCATGGGTCCTTCAATCTTGGACCAATGCTAGAAAGGCCATGTTGTATGACGGGCAGACTTCCCCTTCAAACCAGTTGACGTTATCTCAGCTACTGAACCAGATCAATATTTCCGATCTTCTGTTTGCCCTTCAAAATGTGAGCACTCATGATGTACATTCAGTTGGCGTGTTTGTTTTGACCTTACTCATTCGACAGCTTCCTCTTCTTCTCATGTTTCAATCATCTGCCTCACTTGGATCGTTGGCTCTATATCGGAGTTCAATCCAAGCTGTAGTCTTCGCCTTTGGTAACTTATTAACGACGGCGCGTATGGCATTTCAGGGCATATTCCTGATGGGGGCTTTCTGTGCAGCCATGAATATCCATCCTGAGCTAGAACCGATGGAAGAGGACGTCATAAATTATGCCAACTTGCCTTGCGGGATGAAAATCGAAGCAAGGTCCCTAACCTTATCAAGTATTCATGTGTCGAAACATGCTTATACTCCGTCACAGGCACCTGTCGTACACTTACCCGGGAAGTAAGGATGCGTCACTGAAAGACGTCACTTTCAGCCTGGAGGCCGGAGAATGCCTTGCGATTGTTGGGTACAACGGATCAGGCAAGTTCCGGGCAGAAAATGTTGATTCGTTGCTGAATTTGACCTGTTGGGGCTGAAACAGGCAAGTCCACGCTTGCAAAAGTCCTATTGCGAATTTTAGATTTCGACCACGGAGAGCTCCTAATCAACGGTGTTGACATACGGCAGTTGTCGCCTACTGAGTACCATCGACACATTACAGCGGTGTTTCAAGACTTTTCAAAGTTCAACTCCACTGTTCGAGAGAATGTGGGATTGGGTTACGTTCAGAAGTTGCAATCACATGCGGCCGTTTCCCATGCCATCCACCTTGGTGGGGCGGATGCCTTTGTGGATACCCTTCCCAATGGTTTGAAGACAAAGTTGGACAGTTCAGGATTCGATGCCATGCCCCCTGCATACCCAGGCACTCCGGGCTGCGGGATGTCCTCACGACAACATCATGGTCTATCAGGTGGCGAGGTATGTCGTGCCGTGCTTACTCATCACAATCAGTGTCTGGCTTATTGACTTGATCTTACGGCAGTGGCAGAGAATAGCAATCTCTCGCGCTTTCATGCGAGCTGATCGACCGGAGGTTGACCTCTTGTTGTTCGATGAACCCGTAAGTGTCATGCTCGCTGAACACATGTCGTGAGTCTGCATCGCTCACAGGGCTTGGCAGACATCATCACTGGACGCGCATGCCCAGAACAAAATTTTTGATACCATACACCGTATCTCAGGATCCCCATTGGGCAACAAGACAAAAACAGTCATTTTCATTACCCACCGACTTTCCACCGCACGTCGTGCCGATAAGATCGCGATGATGGAACGAGGGGTACGTCCATGACATTCAACCTCCTTCTTAGTATTAATGGCCGTGCCGTGGGTTTGTAGACGATAACCGAGTTTGGTACCCATGAAGAGCTACTCAAGAAAGGTGGCTCGTATGCCGCGCTGTACAAGGCATCCATTTGAAGTGGATGGTATTCCCGTCAAACTTTACTGGAAAACGTCGTCAAATTCATTGGAATTCTCACATTCATATCAAGGCAATGCATCAAAAATCACGAGTGTATTATTAGTAGGGCTTCACACTCGGCCACCGTATTTTAAATCATAGAAGATACAACCAAAACGTAAACGTAGACCTAATCGTTCGTGGGGTGGTCCATGTACACTACCGTGGAATCATGAACATATGCATCAACATGTGCATTCTCTGCCGATTGAGACATGACGTTAATTGGTGACGGGCCGCCGTGGATGCCCACCAATAAGCCAGCGTCGCGGATGCCTTGGATGAGCGAGGGAACTTGGAGCTAGTGTACATAAAGCTGGTGAGCCTGAACAAAATGACGAAGGGCGTTGCATATTACCAATAGCTCGGCATCGAGGAAGACGCCCAAAAGGTTGTTCGCTTTAGCGAATTCGACACCCTCCGCCACACTCGAGTTGTACTGCTCGTCACCGGTATTGGGAAGGTCAGGGTTGAGCGGAGTTGACCCATGATCCTTGTTGACATGACCACATTTAGACGAAAAGAAGACCGGATCTATTCGAAGCCAGATGTGAGATGAGGATGATGATCCGCAGCAATGGTATAGGAGGGATTACAGTTTGGTTGCTTCCAATTCAGTGCAGCACAAACTCGGGGAGAAAATGAAGTGAAGGCGATACGTCGACGTGCAAAGGCCCCGCCAAGAGACAACGATGTTTGCCTGATCGTGCGAAAGACGGCGTTGACGCTCAAATTGAGATCAAGGTGGCGCCTGATGTGCTGACTTGGGGAAAGCGCCAATTCCAATGTCAAGCCAAGATGAACAGGTAAAAGCTGCGAGATTGCATAAAATAGGAGTCTCTCGCTCTGTATATAGAGCGCGCGTCGTACCTGCATGAAGTGCGATAGCGGCAACATCACTTGCGGTAGAATTCTGTACCAATCCTGAATGGAAGTCACTCTGCGAACGAGTTGCTCTCCCCTATCAAGTCGATTTGCCAAAGCATCGAACTGAGCGAGAGTAACATCAGCAACGCCCAGATCATAGGATGATTCCGGTAGCAATTGCTCGCCATATAGCACTGGCTGATGATCTCGTGTGACCTGGACAAGTGCATAAACGTAATTACCAGATAATGAAGATAGTGTGACTGTGTGCGAGGGAGAGGCGGGTGTCGAGTGAACTGATGGAGATGTGTGCGTAGAATCCATCGATCTAGGGGATTGACGCCACGGGGGTAGTGTTTGAGAGCCAGGGTGCAAGGAGCTACCTTGGGGTAGAGTCAGGGATTTCCAATAAGTTTCGACAGCTCCTCCGACTTCCAGTGTAATGCCCTGGAATGGGGTAATGACATGGGCAGAAAAACTGACCTGAATGTGAACATCAGTCTCTGTATGGCGGAGAACTATTTGGGTGCATACCTCGCCAATGCTGTGCAGACGATGATCCAGGATGGATAATGTGGTGAAACTACCATCGAGAGAATGGAAGCTGAACGGATGAGCCACAGCACGACCGATTGTTTTGGTACCAAAGTTAGGGTAGATCGAAAATTCCAACGTAAGGTCCTTCAAGTTAAATGCCTGGAACATAAATGTATCATAATTGTTTTTCTGCGGAAGCGCTATAGTGTATGGGGGAGCATTGACTCCGGGACCCGCAGTGATGACCATTTTTAGTCGGTTTGGCGAAGGCAACGATACACTTTGTGCTAAGATCAAATCTGACAAGCGGGGATGAAATCTGATCGCCTTTCCGGACCACCGAGGATCAGGAGTAGGGGGTAACCCTACGGTGATTACCACCAAATAGTGTTTGTCGAGGTAGTTGTGGCCATAGACTCGGTGTGGCATTATGGGTGGAGGTAAAGATAGTGATGGGATGGAATCAGGGTCGTCGATTCGCATGTCGCTCGCAGTCCGCGGAAGTGTAGGAATACGGTCGGAAGGGATGGTGGGGGATTCTTTGGGCATCGCTTCGAGAAGCAAGTCGACGCACGTACGATGACCGTACCACGCTGCGTAGTGTATCGCTTGGTGGTCGAGCTCGTCAATTCGATCAACACGGGCTCCAGCTTGGAGAAGAATGTATAGGCACGAACTATGCCCATTACGTGCAGCATGAAACAGCGGTGTCCACTCATGATACTTGTCCGGAAGATCCCATCCGTCTTGATCCAAGAGCAGCTTGCAGACATCCGCATGGCCATCCCGGGCAGCGAGATGGATTGGAAACTCTCCGTTGCTATTGGGAATACTTTCTGCCCCTTCCTGTAGCAATAATGAGACGACATCCGTGTACCCATATTGACTTGCTAAAGATAGGGGCACCAGACCAGAATTTGGGGATGGTGACTGTAGGATGATGCACTGGTCGCATATCAGAACCTGTACACACTCAGCACAACCTCTGAGGGTGGCATATATAACAGGGCTGCAACTGTCCACGTCGAGTACGTGCGGCGCAACGCCAGCTTCCAAAAGTTGCTTGCAAACAGCCGCGTGGCCATGCATGGCCGCATAATGCAGAGCTGATCGACCATAGACGTCCAACTTTTCCCTCTGCGACCCCTTCTCAAGACACAGATTCACAAGGCGCAAAGAACCCGCGGCCGCAGCCTCGTGGAGACATGTCCGTCCATTGATATCGTCGATGAATCCAAAGTCAAAGGGTACCTCGACACTGGTGAGGATAAGGTCTCCAAGCTCCGAAGGCGCGTTGACAATGACTTTCCAGAGCACCCGAGTGACATTAGCCTTTCCCTCGTCCTGGGAGCCGAGAATGTCGGAGTGGCGCACTAGATCTTTGATGGAGGCCTTGTCGGCGTTTTCCACCGCCTTTCGTAAATCGAGTTCAAACTCGCGGAATGGGCCAGAGTACATGTTCCGCTCGATACTGAGCTGGAGGTCTAGAACATCTTGAGCAGCGGCCCCCTCAAACATGAGGCCAGTGGAGAGGTCGGTGAGGTCTAGAAGACTTGCGGCCACAATATCCGAGAAATCTGCGATGAGCTTCTTATGTGTAAGAAACCACAAGCAACGAGGGGATGCCAATCACCTGTCTGTTAAACACAGGCTGAACCTCAACTTGGCGAGCAAGATAGAGTTCCTTGGTTGCAGAACGTGAGCGTTTGTCCCACTTCTTGAGGATTTTGCGGAAACCAGTTGCATTGATCTCGACAAATTGCTGCGTGCATAATGTGGGGAGTTATCCAGTACACAGAGTCACGATGATCACCTGCAGTTTGCCTAGATCCCTTTCGAGTAGACGGAATCCCTCTTCGACGGCAATCCACTCGACGTGATTCATTGCTGAACCATCTGTGGCATCCGGAAATCCCCTCAAGGCCGCAGAGCGACGCTTGGACAAGAGAGTTTCAAGACGCAACTTTAGCTCTGCTTCCTTTTGGAGGTAGAAAGTATTGATCTAGATTGACACCAAGAATTCAGTTTCAAAGCGAGCAGTGACCGAGACTGAATTCACGTACCTTTTCAAGCTCCCGCTCGAGCTTGAAGAAAAAGGCAGCCTTGTGAGCCTGGAAGTCAGCCCCTCGGTCGTTGTCCTGTCCGAGCGAAGAGAGAATGGGTAACTGGTTCGGATCATTGGGGGTGATACCACTTGGGGCGCCAGCTGTGGAAGATATCGCGATCGCTGGGGTGCGAGTCAGGTTCAAGAGATCTGCAGGTCGGACACCTAATGCCAAAGCAGCAGCCTCCGAGGCAGGTCGATTAGCTGCTAGTGAAGAAATGATCTTCTTGAGGAACTTGTAGTCGAGATAATACGCAGACCATCCCGGGACCTGTTCGGACTGAATCTGCTTTCCAAACTAACAAAAGATGCGCCGATCGTTAGTACGACCATAACCCATGATCCAGAGGGAAGGCTGACCTTCATACCACACGGACGCGAGATTCAGTGTGATGTATTGAAGCTGAGATGAGGTTGCTCTCCGGATGCAGCGCTCAGACCATGCTGGTTATTTCCAAAAAAAAAAAAAAAAAGAAAGAAAGAAAAAAGAAATGACACTATGGAGACAGACAGTGCAACGAGTTGTCGCGGAGTCAGAGGCATTCTTGGTTGCCCCGATGCACGTGCGTCGTCGCAGATCCAGACGAAGCAGCATGTGCGTGCATGTACTTCTACTCAGCTAACATTCGTTGACAAAGTAGATCCAGCCAAGCCTCATAATCAATTAACCAACGTGGAAATCGATAACGTCCAACACGCTCCACAGCTACCAAATCAGATTATAGATTGCTACCGCCGGTGGAACCTGTGAAACAAATTCGCCTGTTACTCAAACCAGTACCTTTCTCATCTGCCAAGCATTCGCAGGTAATAGCGTCACAGGGCATTTGCCATGTCGCTCGACATGGTCAAATGCACAACGGTAGCAAAAAACGTAACCGGACGGTAATGCAGTAGCGTTGTGTATCGTGTTTTGACACAATGGACAATGCCCAAACATCGTGCCATCCACGGGTATTCCGGAAGGGTCTGGTGGGAGTATCCGGGGAGGTGGGACGGCCAAACCGAGAGGAGATATCGACAAGGAACGTGCTGGGGACCCAGGAGAATACCACCATTCCAAAAACTTGATGAAGAAGATGGCCGTCGGTAAGAGAAGCCTGAAAGAGTCAAGCGCCAATTTCGGCGTAGTCATAAGAAGTTGGTAGAGCTGTTTCATGATCCCTCGCCGAACGTGAGGAGTAGCGCCCTGCACATTACTAGTCACAAGCTGCCAGCAGTAAATTAGCGTTGGGGTATGAGGGATATGCCGCGAATATCACTCACGATGTCGTCCGCACTCAACCGGCGTAAATCAACACCCATCCACGCTAACCATGGACGGTAGAAGGGAGTGCGTTCAAAGAGATACGCCACATTACAGGCAAGCAACCACAACTCAAACGAAGTGTTCACCCATGGGAAAATCTTTTTGTATGCTCGACGCCAACGCACTGCTAGAGACTGTAGTGTGTCCGTGAGCGTCGTCATCTTTTGGCATAGAAGTAGCATACGTTATCGGTAAGTGCTTGTATGCGACGACCGTCGCCAGCATCTTCTAATATGTCCGACGAAATGCCTCCTCCCAGTTGTTCATAGTAGTCATGGGTTTTGGCTCTGAGATACGGAATGGCGACCTGTGTACAGTCAGAAAATGCAGCATTGCATGAAGCCAACGAACAAACCAAGAAGAACAGCGATTGCCATGTTTCCCTGCCCCTGAGCTTTTCTGCCGCGGGTACCCCACGAACAGCAGCAGTTGCTCTATCTGTAGATATCCAAGGGTGCCTACGTCTCTTCAGGCCATAAAAGTTCTCCGCAAAGGACGCATCTAGAGTCGTTGAGGAATGCTCTGATGCATAGCCAGAAGACGCACCATGTTTGCGGAGATAATGTCGCTCGACGAAAAACATGATAATTGCATAGAATTCCTCATGGCGATTCACGATTTGAATGAGATATCGCGGGTATTGCTGCGCAAAGACCTGAATCATGGGGTTAAAATGAATAGCGAAGTGCGTCATAACAGAGTGGTGCTTACTGCCAAGACATACTTAAGTGCTGGTTGAAGGAGGTCTCTGAGCTGCTCTTGGGAAATGAGCTCGAAGAGGGAGGGCTTGAGAGGATCACCGCCTATATCGTGAAGGAACTGCATTGACGAGGACGCGGAGAGAGACAGATGTGTATCTCAATATAACGAGCACGTGATACCTTGAGTTTGGTCACGTGACCTTCTATCGCGGGGGATGAGACAAGGATGTTGGATTTGAATCGGAGGCTGGTGCTAACGAGTGCTAGTATTCGAGTCGAGGCAAGGCTTTGTCGGGAGACGTGTCCACCAAAGTGGCGCGACTGGGAATCACAGGAGGCAGTTGAATGACAGTTGTCCGACATCATGTAGATGGTGTCAAATATTATCAGAGTTGGCCTCGTTGCATGCCGTGTAGTAGTCACCAAATTTTATAGGTCCTGCTGGTCAATTGTGAAACCCTCTTGAGTTGGAACTTGACGGCTTCCCGAAGTCGAGTCTTCGCCTTTCTTACTCCGCAACTCCGGGCTTGCGTCCAATGTTCTCATCGATACACGCAATGATACCTTCCGACGCCGACATTGCTAATCAAACGCTCAAGGAAGAGAGTAACTACCGGTTTTCATCTTTCTCAGCCACTGACGCGGTCACACTTGGCCTCTCCCTCCGCAAGCGCTTCCGCGGGAGCTCTCGACATATGAAAGGCAAGGGCATGGTGATCTCAATACAGACCATTGCTGGGCACACACTCTTTGCATGTACTGCAGGAGACCTGGGCCATCCTTCCGGGGAAGGTGATGTCAACCTAGACAGCTGGGCATGTTTAGAAAGCATGATTTCAGTCGTCAAGCGGACGAGCCACTCGAGCTACTACGTGGAGAAAGGCATGAGCGCTATGGGCAAGACAGCAAAGCAGATGGGGGTTGAAGGTGAATTCGCCGTTCGCGGTGGAGGTCAGTGACCGTCCGCTCCAATGCGACGTCCAAATCTCATCAACTTTGCCATTCAGCGTTTCCAATATGGTTGGATGTGAGTATGACAGGTTCTGGTGCTTTCACAGTAATCCAATTCAGATCAACAGAACGCGCCGTGTTGCCCTATTGCCGTGGCAGCCTGTTACTCAGGTTCCGGTCAGGAAGACCATAGAGTACGTCCTCCGTTGTAGCGGCACACTTCACTGATTGAGGGGCCAACTAGCTCATGTCAATAACCATTCGGGACTACTTGCACAAAAAGCAGAGTCAACCGGGTACAAGGTTTTCCATCTCCTCGTCAGTGCTGCAGACCGAAATGCCGGTCCCGACGCTGGCAAATCAAGAACACAGGGACAGCATTGCGGTAAGCTCATACAGCCAGTCAGAGGTTCGGTACGTTCACCAGGAGAAGGGTTGGGGCGGAGAATTGGCATCGGAGCACATGCGGTCGCAAACGCCGTTTGAGGACGATCATGATGCATGAACCATGTACAGTAGACGGAGACGCGAAGAATCATGGAGTAGGGACATGACATTAACTAGTCGACACACAGGAAGGCAAAGGGGGAACAAGGCAGCGTCACACTTGATCAGATGGGGTTTCCGTATCTTGCTGGTACGGTGTACTGAGTACCCGGATGGCCTCTGCAAAATAGGTGAGGAAGCCGAGGGCGGGGGAGAAGCGACGCACCGTGTTTAAGAAATATCTGGCGTTGGCCAGAAGGAGAAGATGGGTCCGAGTTGGGGTCGGGATCACGCAGTTCGTAGTTGGCTTCGACGTAAACTCTGGAGCCTTTGCTCAGTGTTCTGAGATAGTTATTCTGAGTGGGGTTAAAGGAGATGATGTGGTGCCAGGTAACACCGTTTTCCAAGCGAGCTGAGCGACGTGTCCGAGGTGAGAGCATAAGCAAATACAGTGTAAAAACATACTGCCATCGGGATTCGGCGGCGGAGGGGGGAAGTTGGATGTTGCAACAGTGTATCTAGGGGGAGGGTAAGGGTAGATAGTGGGGAAGAGAAAAAGACTGACGAGACGTATTCCTTGTCGTTCTTGGTCGTACGGAACTCTGGGTCTTTGCCTAGACGACCAACGAGGACGAGCTTCGCGAGGTCATACGACCGGGCGGGGGTAGAAGAGAATGTCTGTTGGAGAGGTCAAAAAGAGAAACTCAAAGCCTAAATACGAGCACCTACGCGTCGTTGTACACGCGAGAATGCGAGTCTTGTGGTTGCCCAGGACATTATAAGTTATAGTGATAGGACTAGGAGGAGTAGCAGAACGACTTTTTGTGTGTTTGACCGTATTTGGAGTACTCGATCTTGTGTACCGACGACCACGATATTAAGTGCCAGACCCGGTAGATATGTCACGACACAGACTCGTACGAAACATTGACATTCACGGTTCGTCCCATCTCATTATCAACCCACATCTTTCTTTCTCACCGTCACATCGTTAGCCGAGCTGGATGATGCTGCGTTCGACGATGACGCTGATGATATGACCGAAGAGCAACATGGTGCGTCTTCCCCTCGCCCGCCATCGTCTCCTCATCCAAGTCCATATGCAGCTCAGATGGTGTCCGGAATCGAACAGATCAGAGCTGTAGTTGGCGACGGAGCTTCTTCCGGCCTTGATGACGCCATCATTGGGGACACTCTTTGGCAATTCTACTTCGACATTGAGCAATCCATCGCTTGGCTGTACGGTTCGTCATCTACCCCTCATTTAACCCCCCTCTCTCACCTTTCCCAGAGGAGCAGGAGCGCAGAGCTGCCGCAAGGGAGCGTAAAGGTAGGCCATCGTATCTCCTCTCCTCGTTAGTGTAGTCTTGCTTTTGCTACTTTTTCTTCATGATGTTACTCCCACCCGTTCTAAATCCTGGTGGTCCCGCTTCCGCCGAAAAGGAGATGAACCACAGCAAGGTGCATATCGCTGTCATCCCTACGTCCCTCCGTATTTCTTTACGTCGCGGAAACCATATTTACTGTGTTCACTGCCCCATTTCCCAGCGCCACAAGATTCCACTGGTCCCGCGGGATACATTCCGGAAGACTTAGAGCGTCCGCGCATTCCCTTGATTGTCCTAGCACAACAAGGCCAATTTCAGCCTGATTACTATCCTGCGCCTCAATATCTCGATTATGATCAGGAGGTTGATCCAGATGATATATCTCTGGGTTTGATGTCTCCCGATCGTCATTCGCGTCTCAGTACGATAACGGAACTTACCGAGCGTACCGAGCCATCTCGCCACTGGCCTTCCAGACAGCAACTGGTGGCAATGAATAACCCCCGGGCATTGTCCTCAAGTGGGACGACTTCGTCCTATGGGAATGTCATCGGTGAGTTTCGTTACAGGCATTTCACCGCAGCTCCACTCATGGCATTCACAGAGCACTCCTCAGACCCGCATCCAAACGATGGTTATCTATCCCAACCCGTTGATCCAAATAGGATACCTCCTTCCCCATCCCCTTCAGCCGTGCAGCGACTCTCGAGTTACGACTCCGCACCATCTCTTCGCACTCCGGCGGAGTCAGAGGTTCAATCCGAGTCATCAAAGTTTCCTCCACGCGCGCCTAGTATTCCAATGCCAGCCTCGGACAATATCCCAGAAATCCCAGACTTTAAATCCAAGTCCAGCGAGAAGCCTCCTCCGCCACCCCCAAAGGACCTGCCACAACGTGCCCGACCTGGAAAACGCTCCAAGCTTGCGGAGCTGGCAAGCTCACGCGCCAGCACAATATCTAATTCTCGATCGTCAGATTTGGAGACAACCTCTATCGTCACATATCCGGCCTTGCGCCCGTCTGCTGAATCTCGGCTTTCGCTGGCTTCGCGTGCCACAACCGTCAAGCCACTCACATCAGAGGTTTCTGAGCAGTCCTTGCCATCAGTCAAGGCACCTCGCACCTCTGAGGAGCCGACATCCACGACTTCAGTTAGGTCGTCGCCTTCCGTCAAGCCACCATCTACTACAACCTCATCCATGTCTTCTCATGTACGCAAGGCAATACAGACTGCTATGGATTTAGAAGTCCACGACCAGCGAGCAACGACGGGGAAGGAGGCGGATAACGTGTCCGACATCTCGGTCTCCACGGTCAAACAGGAAAGACACATCCTCTCGCCCCGCTCACCCATTCCTACTGAATCGGATGTGTCGCGTAGTGAGTCAGACGTGAATGCACGTCCTCAGTCCAAACTGGCAAAGCTTGCCCAGGCCAAGGCTAATTCCCACGCTCTTGTTCCGCGTGTTCCTGTGCCCCCACCAAAGGAACTTCCCAAACCTCATACAGAGTATTTTACACCTATAGCGAATGGGGCGACGGCAACGACTGCCATAACAACATCATACCAGTCTCTCCAGAGTCTCTCGACTACACAGGCGCTGGAACCTCTCTCGTTAGTTCAAATGCCCAGTGCGGAAACCCGGTCATCGAAGTTGGCGCTGAAGGTGAAAAAAGCACAAGCTAAATCACCATCCCATTCAAGTGCCACTGATGACGAAGGCTCACTTCCGTCTCCACCCCCACTCTTCCTGCCAAGTTCTACCCGTTCCCGTGCGTCACCCTCGGCCTTCGCTTCCTTGCTTCTCAATGATCCTCTAACGTCCCCCGAAGACAAGGACAAAGACAGTAAACCGCTCAAGTACGGGAGAGAAGAGCTTAACCTTGTCGATATGTACCAGGCGTCACTCTCTCGAAGCAAATCGACACTTAGTCACGAATTAGAGCAATACAAGCGGAGCCGGGTAAAGCCTCCTACTTCCCCAGACCTGAGCGTGCGGTCTACTTCCTTCGCATTTGACGTTCCGAGTCCTGACGACATCGTCTTCAATGCCCGTCGTGGAACCGCCTTGGCGCAGCGGCAGCGATGCGCTGGTTCACAGAGGTTCACTTGAATTCCTGTTCCCTCTAAAGTTTATCGCTCCGTATTTCATTCTGGTTCTATCGGCTGATATTGGTAGACATACACCTAAATTGCTGTTGTTATTTTTCAATGGAATGTTTTATGCTGATATTGATTCCTATGTTTCTCACTCCAGCCGCAAAGGAGCGCGACAAGGCGCAGAAAGCTGCTGCTCAAAAGAAGGTATCGCAGACACCATCTTCATCGGGTTATACCACCCCAACTTTTCGGGAAATGTCACCTATTGGAACGCCCACAAAGTCGTCGAAGAAGGCAGGCGCCAGTTCGCAGCCGTCGAGGAAGTCGGGAGCGACCACCCCTGCCAGGACAAACAGTGGGGGAATAAATTATATGTTGCTTGATCTTTCAGCGGCGAATTTACAGCCTCGCGAAGACGAGTCTCCTAGAGTGGATGAGCCTGTCCCCAGGATAGCAATGGAAAGGGAGAAGTTGTTGGAAGAAGCAAGAAGAGACCTTCAGGCGTTTGGTCAAGGTGCAAAGAAGGGAGTCAGCTTAGTAGTCATCGGTAAGTTGAGGGACGGGGTTTGACGCTTGTGCATCTTATCACTCTTCAAGGGCATGTTGATGCTGGCAAGTCAACACTGATGGGTCGACTGTTGTATGAACTTGGGCGTGTCAATGAAAAGTCACGCCATACAAACGAGAGAGAGAGCAACAGAGCCGGGAAAAGTAGTTTTAGTTGGGCTTGGGAGCTTGACGGGACAAAGGAAGAGAGAGAACGGTTTGTTATCATTGACCGTCCATGCCTGTTGATTGAATGCTTATTATAGGGGAATCACCATGGATATCGCGATGCAGTCCCTTTCGACGGCACACCGACAGATAACGATCCTAGACGCCCCCGGGCACAAAGATTTTATTCCAAACATGATATCAGGGGCATCTCAAGCTGACTGCGCGCTCCTCGTGGTCGATGCTGCGACGGGGGAATTTGAGGCAGGTTTCGAGCGCGGCGGACAGACTCGCGAGCATCTGATTCTTGTGCGAAGTCTCGGAGTGTCACAAGTGGTTGTTGCAGTGAACAAGCTGGATCAAGTCAGTTTTCGCGGAAATAAAACGTGAATAGTGAACGCCATTGATAAACACAACTCTAGGTCGATTGGGAACAGGCTAGGTACGGGGAAGTGTGTGAACATTTGAAGACGTTCTTTGGTCAGTCGGGGTTCCAGTATTCGAAAACAAGTTTCGTACCGGTAGGCGCGATGCTTGGTGTGAATCTTGTGGAACGGAAAGCTCCTGAAGCGTCTGTACTGTCCCAATGGTACCGAGGACCAACCTTGGTGGATCTTCTAGGTAACCCTTGACCAACTCTATTGTTGCATTTTTTTAATACCAAATATTTCCTAGATAAATTGGAACCCCCGGTGCGAGACATCGAATCACCTCTGCGACTGCCAATCTCGAACGTCTTCAAAGGACAAAGTTCTGGCGTGGGAGTGACTGGTCGAATCTGTCGCGGCATTGTTCAGGTTGGGGAACGACTGCGAGTTCTGCCCGGAGACGAGACCGCCGTCGTTAAATGTAAGGATGATACTTAAATCTCTGATCATCATGACGTTTTCTCACGCTGTACTAGCAATTGATCTTGACGAAAGAAGTGTGCCTTGGGCCGCTACGGGATCCAACGCAACTCTCTACCTAACGGCTATCGATCCTATCCATCTCAACATTGGCAGTGTCCTCTGTCCGCCAAACGACCTCGTTCCTCTTGCGACTTGTTTCAGTGCGCGGATAATCGTTTTCGATGTTCAACTTCCGATCACCAGTGGTGCTTCGGTATGTGCAACCCGGCCGTACTACCAAGGAAGGTGTTCACAGGAAACGACTTGCTAGGTTGAACTGTTTCACCACTCCCGTGACGTCCCTGCAACGATTTCGAAGCTGATTGCAAGTATTGATCGAGCCACCGGTTCTGTGACCAGGAAGAACCCACGGTATGCATAGCGCTTTTTTTAGATAATGTCTGTGTCCTGGTTGAGCATGACCATAGCGTCTTGTCCAGGGGCATATCTGCTGAAATCGAGATCACTTTACGAGGCGATAGTCTTTCCGGTACTGGCGCTGTTCCAAGACCCATTCCGATTGAACCATTCGCTTTGAACAAGGACATGGGACGCATTTTACTGAGACGGGGTGGCGAAACGGTCGCTGCTGGTAGGTTCACCTGTAGACCTAACTCACTCATAAACATGCTTAAACACGGCAGGAATCACTCTGGAAATTCATCAATGAAATTTATGCCACACGGATATGTACACGGTCTACGTGTTTACAGCAGAAGTGCCCAAATCATGAATAACTTGCGGGTATGATAAGCTAAATCTAAACGATAGTGTGCATTATCCGACGTAAGAGGGAGCATGACGAGTCGTTATCCGGGCATGTCTGAGGTTCGATGGAATAAAATTGGCACCGATCTGTTCAGAGGAAACACGAGAAGCAGGCTTAGTGCTTGTTCTTCTCTTTTCTCTCCCGTTTGTCATTGTCCTTGCCAAACATATATTTGATTCTCGCAAACAAGGACCGCCGCTTCTTAGCAGTCGGGGTACTCGGGGCGGGAGTGGATGAAGAGGCCTGGCCGGTAGAAGATGATGCCGTAGCCTGCTGGCGGTGACCCTGCACCGTGGTTTCGAGGTCCACTTCGGGGCGCTTCGTGGTGGGTTCTAAGACTGCAGCAGGTGTCGGAGTGGGAAGGGGGTCAACGCGATCGGAGAGCGCGGGGGTGTCTTGCGCACCCTGCGAGGAACGATTAGACTGAGGTACTGCGGACTCTAATGGTGCAGATACAGCCTCCTCCGCAGTCTCAGGCACCGAAGGGGAAGTGGGACGGCCTCCTTTTGTGAATTGAATCGGTGCACGGCTCGCAAAGCTGTGCGAATCATGTACCTCTCCATTTCCATTGGCCGGTGGAGGTGAAACAGAACCGTTATCGTTGAGAGGGAGTATGGGGGCATCTGATGAAGAGGGTGCCTGCTTGAACGTGGCAAGTTCCGCAGGTATTTTCGAAGCAGGAGGAACAGTTCCCTCTGTAGCTGTCGCCGTGTCCTACAGAGGGACAAGTTAACATCTGACTGAGAGAGTAGAACGACCCATACCAATTTGGACACGCTCACAGGGGTGTCAACGGAAGGCGCCGGACTAGGACCCTCCACGGAGATCTGCGGGATTGGAAATGGAAGCGACCGCCTGACCACGGTGGCTTCAGTCGGAGGAAGAAATTCGACAGCCGTCACCATGGCCTCGACGTCGCCACTCTGCGCGCCCTCAAGAGAGATGGACAGAGGCGCGGGTGGGTCGTGTGCAGCAGGGAACACAGTCTGAGGCTTTTCGGGTGTTTGAAGGACATTGTTAGTGTTTCCGTGCCCGTCGTCCTCCTGAGGCCGATCGTCGCGACATCGCCAGCGGCCATCGACGATGAACTTGTACGCGACCTTTTGCCCCCATGGAACCTTCACTGTACCGAAAAACCCAGTGTCGCCTTTAACCAAATGAATGGAAGACGTCCACTATAGAGCTAAGGAGTGAGCGGAACACAAAAAAAAGGAAGGAGGGGATGCTGACCTGGTCGAATGTACCGGTCACAATCACGTCTATTGGGTACGGGGATGGCCTGAACGGAAGTAATGAGGTGAGTAGGCATACGGCGTCAACACGCTCCTCACCAGCTGAGTTCGAGGTCGTGAAGATCTGCAACGCCCATTGCTTGGACGTCGCCGCAACCAAAACTGAACCAACCACGCCAGGACTCAGCCAGTCGGAATTTATACGTACTTGAGCTTGAACCTTCCATTCCGTAATGACAACACGTGCAAATGGGCTGCTCTTGTTCCATTCTGCGGCAAGCCAATATACGTGGTACTGGGAGCCTCACGCCTACGACACGCCCATCGCTACATTACGGAGGACTACCACGCTCGTGACCTCCTTATCGTACACCAAGTTGAGACTTTCCTACTGCGTCTCAGAGGGCACCGCCGTTCACTCCTCGCATAACTGCCTTCCGGCTCCTGCTTTTTCTTGCCCGCAGCAACTGCGAGCCTCGTTGGTCGGGTGGTGTAAAGCCCAGGAAACTCTTTGTAGATCCTTCCACTCTGTGCAAGTGCTCTTCGGAGTGGCGTTTTGTTTCAGATGTCACAGGTGCATATTGTTGAGTATCCGAGTCAAGGTAGACAAGCGGCATGGGGGACTCGTATGCGGTGATACCGAGCTGTTGGCAGTAATACTGAGCAGCCGCATGGAATGCGGTTCTTCGTACATTCATCAGCCCCCAGTCTCTGCGCCACGATACGTGTGAGATACAAGTAGAGACCAGACTCAAATACTCACTGCCACGTCCTGAAAGAAAAATCATTTTTAGATAGGATTGACACTCCCTATTCAGCATACGTACGAGTTGTGAGGGATACAAATGGTGATCTCCAGATGACGCTGAAATGAAATACTTTGCAGAATGATCGATGTCGTTGGTTGAAACCATCGATTCTCTTCCGTTGCAAGCCAATCATTCAAGCGGGCCTCGAGCGCGTCCAGCTTCTCCAACGGAGTGCGCCAAGCGACTTGCATCGTGAGCAACTCAACCATTTTCTGATGTAATAGTCAGTCGGGTATTGTGATGGACAAAGCAAACACATGCATCACTCCGGCGAACATTTGTTCTACGTACTCTTCTATCAGAGTTATACTAAATATGTGAGTAGAGACTCACATAAATTTCGTGAAGAGTTGGCTGTTGAAGTAATATGTTTCAGTGCCATCTGATCGAATGAACACTGTCTAGATGGTGAGATAAATACACAAAGGAAGAACAACAAGAGTCTAGCAGCATACTGCAAACAATCCCATCTTCTTCACGATCAAGTTATCGGCTACAGGGACGTCAGCCCGATATCGTCGATTGTTGTTGACAACATCTTACTGTCAATGAAACACCGATCACCCGTATCAAATGGGCTGAAACAATGTCAGCAAGGGTAGAATCAAGTCACATGGATGAACCTACTGCGTCACAAAAAGGAATATTATGGCGTCGAACATGTTACTGGCTGCATTTTTGAAGACAAAACTCGCTGCAATCCCCAACGAATACACGCTGGTCAGCGATTGATCGACGTTGACACCAAACACGCTCAGCGAGATGAAAAACAATATGACAAAGGCGAACAACAGCAATATTTGATCAAGTGTTCTGAGAGCCACCCCAACGTCACGCATACTCCGTGACAAGAATCGCCGTTCCTTGTAGACGCGTAGGATGGTGGTCTTGAGCTCAGATCGTGAGATATCACCGTTGTTGTCTTTATCAAAAACGCGAAAAGCTTCTTGAGCTTCTCCTGGAGTAGCAAATGCGGGCTGGAAGTCTGCTGATATCAGATAGGTCCTGCGGCGGTCACGAAACGTCTTGTAAATAGCCCGGGCTAGACGCTATAACAAGCAGGATTAGTCGTCATACCTTCACGTGGATGAAATCCCGCTATACCTTCGCTTCATGGGCCGAGTTGACACTGAATATCAATCCGTTCGGATCGTTGTCATTGCCCGTAATATTACGAGCATCATGCAATACCGCCGACTTGATCACTCGCGCAGCTTGAATGGCTGGATGGTACTCTTCCTGTTGATACATGTGCTGATCGACAGCACGCTTGCGTGAGGGCGGATATTCGTGGATTATATTATGTTTTTCACGAGATGAATTGGATACTGGATGGCTGGTAGGTGTCCTTGAATCTTCCAGCTCAGACGAATCTGGAGCAATGTCATGAGGCTGGGTAGATGCCCTCGAGCCCGTTGGTCTTTGCTTCCCTTTGCCTTTGTTGTCCTCGGCCTCTGTTTCGTTACCGCCTTCGTAACCTTGAGAAATACTGTCACTACACTGACGGTGGTTGGAGTCTTTTTCGCTGAAGGGGTAGATGAAGCCGAGGTTGAACACCCCATGTCCACCGTTAAACCGGTTATGGTGATGCCGAGTGCGAGGTTTGTATTCGCGGAGTTTCTCGATGACGCGCAGACTGCCCTTGACTTCGTCGAGGCGCTCCTTATAAGCAGTTCGATAAAATGAGAAAGCTGCCGGATGAGGTGAGCTTAACTTGGAAATGTTGGAAAACTCTTCCATACCGATAGCATGAGACAACATCTTTTGAGAGCATATCACAAGTGTCAAAAAGAACAGAAATCGAATAGTTTGGGCAACCTGCGGATGTCATTCGACTCCTCGTACCCAGAAAAGTCTGCCAGAACACTCACACGATCAGTGTATGAAGCAAAACTAGTTTCGTTAGCATCGCTGCTATACAACTTGAATATGTTTTGAAACAAAATGATCCAACTGAGCCAGGCGCTAGCGGCGTACAACACAGGCTTGAAGGTATGTTTGACAGAATCATACAATTCGATATGAGACTTGACCTCCTCGGAGACATGACCCCATGAAATGGATATCAAAATGCGGGTTATTGGGGGTACGATGTCTACGATCATTGCAAGGCCCCAGGATATGACGACATTGGCTGCCGCCCAAAAAAGCCACGCTTCGACGTTTTGGTCCACATAGTGTCTGTAACTGCTAGGATGTGGTTTATACCAAAGGAAGTGGACGAGTAAGGCAGGAGTCACCAGGATGCTGGCGAGGAAGGTCGAGCCAATCAAGGAGGAGAACAAGATGGTGAACAGGCTGTAAGTGTGATGCCCTCAGTGACATTTATGAGCACGTGAGAAACGCACGAACCGCCAAACTGTCCAGCGTCTCGCTCTTAGATTCACCCCCATTTGTTTCTCGAACTTGGCCTCTTCGTCGGCCAGGTCCTCGTCACCGCTCCAGTCAAATTCGTCGTCGTCGTCGTCGTCATCGTCCGTGCCTGCAAACGAAGGAGCGCGAGACTCGAGTTTTGGAGGAGTGTTGAAATATTGCGCTGAGGGTGCCTGATCAAGCTCCTCGGGGTAGTGGACGGCCAGCCTCGCAGACTGCTTTTGAGAGTTATCCGAGCTCTGGCTGTCCTGTCTGACGTAGTCGACCTTCGCACGAGGCATTAGGACTTGCAGAGCGAATGGAGTTGGCTGGATGGCGCCGTCCTGCTCGTTGTCAAGTGGTCGCGGGAGGTTGAGTGGAACTGGACCCTGCCGCTCAACTTGCTTCCTACGGTCATTTCATTGTACACACGCTTGGACCGCAAACGGTCTATTACTAAGAGCACGCCTCGGCAGCAATAACGAATGTAGTCCGTTTTACAATACCTGCTCCCCTTTTTAACGCAGAAAGGTGCTGCAAACTTGATCTTACAAACCACGATGAGTGCTGGCGCTGAGCTCCCTGCCGATCCCAAGACCGTCAAAAAGATTGAAAAGGACATAGCAAAGGAGGCTCGAGCTGACGAGAAGGACTATAAGCATGCTTTGAAGGAGCTCAGTCGCACCGAAACGTCGGAAGCGAAGGCTTCAAAGGTGAGTCGGTTTGGGTCGTGCCAAAGCTCCATCGTTGACTCCCGCCTTTGCCAAGGCTGCTAGTAAAGCAGAGAAACATCTGAAAAGGATGGAAGACGAGGAACACAATACGATCAGGTTGCTCCAGAAAGCTACGCATAAGCATGACCAGGCTGTGACGAATCTACACACCGCACAGAGTGATATTCAGGTGTGTTTCGGTGTGTCTGGGCTTTCCTCGTGAATGAACATCTGAACTGCGACGCTCTTTTTAGATTCAAAAACAACACGTTCAGAAGTTAAGGAACAACGCCGATACTATGAAAGCTCGCACAGACGAGCTCTTCAAGGCCAAACAGGTCCGTGAGGTGTGTATGATCTTTTCCATCCGTTTTATCCGTTGACTGACGAGATGTTCAGGGGGAGCGTAACCACAAGCTGGCAGTTCTTCATTCTTCATCTGATCCCAGTCGTGCCTCTGCTATGACTGGGTGAGGAAGTGATGTCCCTTGGTCAGGAATGATCTCTGCGGGTGTCCTTTTGTATTATAGTCGTCATATCATTATCATTAATTTATAATATTGCTCTATATTTTCTTAGGCTCAATGTTCACGTGTGTAGATGACTAAGCGTCGGACATGTTTTCCAATGGTCCGGGCTGAGCATGGAGCACTTGAGCTCGCTGTTTCAAACGACGGCAAAGTATCATCGAGCGTCGACGGATACGCTGACAACATACTCGATCGCACGATCGTTCTCCGTCACTGCCATGAACAAAAACCCATTTGTTCCCCAACCAACTTTTAATCCACCCCAACCACCGCTTCCTCCTGGCCCTCCTCCAGCAGGACCACCCCCGGACTACTCTGCGTATTGGACTGCAGCTGCCCAGCACCAAGTTCAGCAACCCTCAACTGCAGCCGCAGCAGTCGCTTACAACCCACAATGGAGCACTCCGCAACCCCAGAGACCACCTCCAGAACAAAGTGCATTGTACGCGAACTACGGTTATGGTGGTCAGAACATGCATTGGCAACAAAGGCAACAACAACAGCCGCAACAACAGCCGCAGCATTATCAGCCAGTGCAACCGATGGCTCCACCTCCGCCCCCACCTCAGCCCCAACCGCAGCCCCAGTATAATCCTTACCAAGCCTCCATCGGCTTTCAGGCATATGTACCGCAACCCCCCCAACCTATCATATCGCAGCCGACATACCCACAACCACCTCAAACAATTGCTCCCCCTCAGTCATATTTCCCTCAACAACAACCGCAGCAGCCACAACAACCCCGACATAATCACGGAATACATCACACTCCCCCTCAGCATCTTCCCCCCGCGAAACGACAAAGATTTGATGGCCCCAGTGTAAATCATCACCATGGACAGCAACGTCAGCAGGGTCCACCTCAGCCACAGTTTCAACCTCCACCTACTCCCCAAAACCCCATGTATGGCCAGAACCAAAGTCAGCAGGGTGCTAATCAAGTACCTCTTGGTGCAAACAACCGCGGAGGTATGGGCGGTCGCGGTGGTTCTATGAGCTCAGGTCGGGGAAGAGGAGGATCCATAGGTGGCAACCGGGGTGGGTTGAATGGTCAGCGTGGCGGCCGAGGCGGCACGTTTATGAATAGTGGTGGTGGCCGTGGCGGCCAGCAAGGTTCTTTGCGAGGTCATGGCTCACGAGGTGGTTTTGGCAACAAACAGGATTTCCATAACCGCAGAGGTGGGTCGTTTAATGCGGGACATCAACAGCACCATCAGGGAAATATGGGCAACACTGGTTTCCGTGGGAGGGGACAGGGCCATTCTGCGGGTCGTGCTGGGCGACAGGATGGTTCAAATACTCAATCGGGCAATCGCGATACATTGTCTGGAAGTTTTGCGAGTAGTGGTAAGAAGGACGAGAATCGCCGCACTCTCACAGATTTTAAGATTGTGGGGCTCGAGATGCCCGAACTCGGATGGACGTGGGGCATACTTCCTGCGGTCAAGCCAGAGGGCAAAGAGGGGGCTATTTCTCTCATTGACTCTTCACATGCTATTGTCAAGGAAGAATCGATACAATCAAGTGAACTCTCTAGCGGGGAAAGGGCTGACGCCGCACACAGGAGCGAGCATACCGTTCCGGATGCGTCAGCAGCAGCTGATATCAAGGCTGAGCCACCCGTTGGGGAGCAATCTTCACTCAGCTCTCCCCCACCATCCCGCATTCGCATTTATTTCCACACGCCCGTCTCACCGGATGATTCGCATCCAATTCCGCACAATTCTTCTTACGCTTATGGGACCTCGCCCATGGATTCGCGCAAAGGCAAGCGCAAGAAACTTGAGGATGATGATGGTGATGCAGAAGAGGGCCGAGGGCGGCCACCCCCGCCTCGCGGCAGCCAGATGAGCGATACCGCTAGTGTTGACTTGGATGGAATGGGTCGGGGCAGCGCTGCACCAAGTGTAGCGGAGACTGCTAGTGAAGGTGACTGGCTCATGGCTGCTATCGCCGAGGACGATGGAGATACTCCTGACGTTGAGGCCGGCGCCCACGGGGAGCACGCTGGTGACGAGGATGACAACCAACTTCGTGTGAGTCGTGTTGAAGACCCTCACGTCGCAGTTAGTGAGTCGACTATACCTGGGCTTGGAGGCGATATTATCAACGGTGAGTTTCCGACCGATCTCGAATATCGCTACGATGGATGCTTCCAAATCTGGATGGAGGGTGTCCATCTGACCATCGGAGACTTCACGCGGCTGACTCTTGCTCCTAAAGGCACCCTTATTGATGGACATGGAGTTGGTTCTGCTAGCGATGACTGTGCTGCTACTGCGACTCATGATGCGGGGGACCATAACCCCATAGCAACAGGCAATGACCTTGCTTCAGTCCCGTCCAACACGATTGCCAAACATTCCATATTTGGTCCATCACCAGGACAGCCTAACGTTGTCCCCACGCCTGAAGAGGCCGCAGGGGCCGCTGCTCCGGAGGCCACAAAGCCTCTACACAGTGGGCTCAGCACTGAGAATGGGAGCGAGGCTGTGCTTAGTGGATGTTCATCTCTCATTGAACCGTCTCGTCTCGCTTCTCAATCTTCTTCGTCTTTGAATTCTTCATTCGATGTGTCATCTAGTCGGGCTTCTGCACCCCCTCCCGCCACCGCTGCACAATCTGATGTGCCTCAAGTGGACAAGCAGTTTACTGACCATGCAGGGCTCCTTGATACACAGGCTCCCATAGCTGAAGGTGTGGCCGACGTAGCAAGGACCTTCACTGTCCCAAAGCCGTTACAATCTCACCCTTCGTATGCCTCTACCATCGTAGATGACAGCCCAGATAATGGGTTATTCTCGCAGGAAGAAGAAATACTAGCACACATCGACGAGTCAACTTTGCACAATGCCCTACCCGGCGAGAAATCTGTTCATGATCTTTCTCATGAGAATGACCAAGAACACCTCCCCGAGCCACCCGCTTCGCCAACATCAAACACGCTACTGTCAACATCGTCGGGCTCCACTTATGGCGAGTCATCGCACCAACCAGTGACGTGGTCACCCAAAAAAGGGAAGACCCCTTCTGCAAATCGCATCTCGATATCATATGCTGCGGGCAGTAGACGATTGGTTGTGGATGCCGAAGTTGTCGAATACCTTCGCGTGTATAGAGCTGAAGGTCGGATTGAGGTGTATATGTCTCTCGACAAGGACGGTGGAGAGAGCATGAAAGGTGTACTGGTATGTATGTTCCCCACATCTCGACCATGAAGGTACCAACAACATCCAGGTCGAAGGGCTTTCGGAGGCTACTAAATCCTACCTGCCTCTGTCAACCATCCCGGAACCCTGCAGTGCTGACGAGACGATACCTTCGTTTTCAAGAGTCCCGCTTCCATCCAAAGTACATCTCATCGTTTATCTCGACACGGACCGACCATTGTCGGAGCCCAAGTGGGTGAAGTCCGGGGATGTGCAAGAGTGGTTGAAAAGCATGTTCGGACGCATGTTTTGGGTCGCCGGTGAGGCTGCGGGCGGTTGGGAGAAGAAGATTGAGGTTGCAGATCCTGATCCGGTTTGTGCGATCCCCGTCGATTTCACATTTTTCCAACCCTTCCACAGGCTCCTACAATCTGGACTGTTCTTGAGGGTTGGTCGGTCAACTCGCCAGTGGGAGTCCAGACTGAGCGTCAACGCTTCCTCAAGACGCACATGACCGAAGTTGACAATCTCTTGGAGATATTGCTGAGGCTTGTCCGCGGAGAACGTGCAACGCCTTTTTCTCAAACTGCACCCGCCATATCTGCGCCAAGTATCTCGGGTCCTCTTCTGGCCGCGTTCTCCAAATCATCAGCACACGGAGCACAGCAAACTCACGTCTCCCTCGCTGTGCTCGCAATGTTTTACATGACCATCGAGTTTGCACAAAAGGCGCGTGGTGAGAAGGGCAAGGGAGAGGCAGAAGAGAGGGTCGGTGAAATTATCAGATGCTTGCCGTCGCATTTGATATACAAAAGCCTGGATGGCATATTCAAGGAGTGGCGAGCTGAAAAGAAGGGAACGAATAGATTATCTTAGTGTCTCTTTTTCTGTTAATTATCCTGGTGTTGAAATCACGTGATGTGGGTAATCCGGATACCGATGAGGACGCGTCACCTGTGGTACTCGTCAATACGCTCCATCACCCGCCATCATGGTCCGTTCACAATCCAATTCTCTCGTTTCGCGGCATACTTACCACCTACACAGTTCAGAAATACATACGACTCCGATAACACTGTTTTCTCGCCACAAGGTCGTCTCCACCAAGTCGAGTATGCGCTCGAAGCCGTGAAGCAAGGATCTGCAGCAGTCGGCTTGCGATCAAAGACACATGCCATACTATTGGCGTTGAAGGTGTGTATACTCCTGCCGTATTGCGAACACACGCGTTGATGATTCCCGGCAGCGTTCTACGGGAGAACTGGCTTCATACCAACAAAAAATGTTCCGAATAGATGACCACGTCGGTATTGCAATCGCAGGACTCACGTCGGATGCACGTGTTCTGAGGTAGGTCAACTTGTCCTTTGTACAGCTGGTGTGCTGGATTCATAACAACATACTAGTAATTTCATGCGGCAGCAAGCTCTCAATGAACACATGGTTTTCAATCGCCCGATGCCCGTAAACAGGCTCGTTTCTGCACTCGCCGACAGTGAGTTTGCATGGTGCCATTTTGAATGTCAACATCATCTTTTGCATGGCTAGAGGCACAAGTAAACACCCAAGAATACGGACGTCGGCCCTACGGTGTCGGTTTCCTTGTCATCGGACAAGACCAAACTGGACCCCACCTGTTCGAATTCTCACCTTCAGGAAACTCGTACGAGTACTTTGCCATGTCGATCGGTGCACGTTGCCAAAGTGCCAAGACCTATCTGGAGAAGCACCACGAGAGCTTTATTGATTGTTCGTATCCTTCACCACCTGGCGCTATGATTTACTTACCCTTTGCAAGGTACTCTGGAAGAGCTGGTCAAACATGGCCTGCACGCGCTCCGAGAGACGCTCCAACAGGATAAAGAACTCAACATTAACAACACCTCGATTGGCATCATTGGTCCGGCCGGTCTCCATGAAAAGCCTACCTCTTCTCAACGTAAATTCCGCATCGTCGAAGGGGAGACAGTGCAGGTTTACTTGGAAAGTATGGATGTGAAAGCTCCAGCGGATGGAACGGTCCCAGTGCCCCCTGCAGCACCCACTGAAGATGTACAGATGTCAGGTTGAAAGTGTCGATCTACGATGCCTTAGTGTGTACTACCGCGCTTTTCGATCGAGAGGCAAAAACCATAGGCTGTGCGCATGTTAGTGGAAGAATAGTATAAATATAACTGAGTGTGGGTGGTATGTCTACACGGCGAATCTAACGACATCATTTAGCCTCCATGACTGAGTGTCTTAGCTTCTGTCCCAGCGCTCCGCCAGAGCTGAGCTGCCAAGCCAGGCCGGCGAAGCGCAACGAGTACATGCACCATCGCGCTCAACAAGGCCACACTACCTGCCTGGTGTGCAGCCGCGACGGGAACAGGTACGAGGTATAGCAAAGTAGCCAGCCCCAGCAGAACTTGGACATTTGCCATCGCAAAGGCAACCGTCACCGAGACACGAGCACGTGGTGGTAGCAGCGAGCGAATGGCACTCCGCCGACTCTGAGCAAAGAGGAGACAAGTACTCAAGTATGTCGTGATTGCCTGAAACGGAGGTTAAAATCGAAATTGGGAATGGGTTACGAATGGGAAAACTTACAAGGACGCGATGGTCAAATTGAACAGTGGTTGGGTTTTCAAAAATATTCCTCCACCAGACATCAGATCTATCCGCGTTCCTGGCATACGCAACGGAGAAGAGTTCGTCCAGGGGGGGTACAATATGACCTCCCATTAATGGGAACTCATTATATTGTAGTCCTGCATCCAGACCCGCCACGAAAGCACCTTTCATATTCGTGTGAAAGCCGGTACAGATACTGTATTGGCCACCACCTACCAGACAATGCTGTCAGGAATATAAGCGCGGTCAAAGCACGAGAGTGCCGGATGAACCGCTTGACCACAGGGTTGGAGAGTGTGTCCTGCCATGACATGGTTGACGATCCGCTCCAGATGCCCCTGTGAGCATACTTCCAATCCTTGATAACTGCTAGACCTGTTCCAAGCATTCCAACATAAAGTAGGACGGCAGTACCGAGGTGTGCTGCCAGGCGGTACTGGGAGACACGGGGCACTGCACCAGTTTCCATGATTGAGTCCTCAAGACCAGATTTGACCATGTACCATCCGAGAACCCCTTGGAAACCAAGTAATAGTGCCATACCAGTTAGCTTAGCGGGCATGGAAGTTGTAAGCTTCTTCCTGAGTGCAAAATAGGACAGCGGAAGCACGAATGCAACGCCAATGATGCGACCCAAGACACGATGGCCCCATTCCATGTAAAAGATATCCTTGAACTCGTCCAATGAAATTGAATGGTTTATCCTGTCACAAATGATTCAGCCGAATCTGGATAAAGCCGCTGCTGGGCGAATACTGACAGCTTGAATTCTGGGGTTGCCTTGTATTTTTCGAACTCGGCACCCCAGTCTTCGCCATTGAGTGGAGGTATGATGCCAGTAATGGGCCGCCATTCCGTGATGCTGAGACCAGACTCTGTGAGACGTGTGACACCCCCGACCACGATGACGGCGAAGACTAATGCAGATGAAAAGAGGAGCCAGCGGCCGACTGCAGGGGGTGCCAGTACAGGCAACTTGGAAGCATCTGCTTCGGGTTGGACGGCACGAGTTGACAATGAGCGTGAGTCGGGGAACCGTAGAGTTCTATGTATTTTGATGTCCAGATAGCGCGTCCGAGGTGGGGGTAGAGTATGACATAGACGGGGTGGCGGTCGCTGCGAAAAACACGACCTTAAGATGAGGCTAGTCGGGGATGTATTGACTCCATGAAATCCGCGAAGTGTTGGTTGAAACACCGTGCGAAGGATACGCATGGCCAGGAGGAGAGGACTTTATTACAACCAACGCGACTTTCAGTGCCGAACACGTGACGGCAACTTAATCCAGGGTGGGGAAACAGAAGTTGTAATAAGCACTGAACGACATGTTTTCATCACTGGCGAGACGACTCGCCCTGTCAAGGTCGGCCCCACCAGTACTGCGATCGCTGTCGACGCCCGCTTCGCAGTCCACCGACACCGAGGGCACTATTATTGCTAAGCTAACTAAGAGCTTCTCCCCGTCCGAACTTGGAGTACAAGACATTTCTGGTTAGTAGCCTAATGAACACTCGTAGATTGGTCAGGCATGAATCAACCCGTGTAACCAGGGGGATGTGGCTCGTTTTTCGCAATCAAAATCGCTAGCGACGCATTCAAGGGCCTATCGACAGTGAAGCAGCACAAGCTCGTCACTGAAGTTTTGAAGCAGGAAATCCAGGGAATCCATGGGCTACAGGTTAGTCCCTGACAAAATGAAGCTGATAGCTGTTGATTGTTCGACAACAGATCAAGACAATAATACCTCCATAGCCTGATGACAGAAAACCTGGACTCTTACATATTACTTGATGCTGCATCGAGAGTCTACATTTAGAGAACAGATGGAATGAAAGACCTTAATCTCCAGGGGTGCATGTAGCGAATTCTCGCACGTTTTGGGGAATTGTCAGCACCACACCCACCATAGACTCGAGTTCTCCTCGTAGCCTCGGGGACTGGACCATTCCATAGCCTACCTGTATGTTATCTCCCACCAAGAGCACCCTCTTATTTTTGTGGCTTTCTATGCAGTGTTAAAAGTGAAATAGCTTCCCGACTGTATGTCTCGCGGCGCGGATCGTCCCAAACCTGAGTGAGTTCGAGGTGCACCATTTAGTAATGAAGGAACCTGGAGTGCATACCTCTTCCCAATTGAATTCTTTCTTGAGCAGCGTAAAGAAGCGCCTATCCGCCTGTCAACAATAAGTGGTGGCACAGCGCTTGCCCAAGGACGACGATACCTTTCGCCTCTTCTTGTAACAAAACAGTATTTCCGTTCGCTCCGTCGCCAGCTCAGAGAGCGTGTCTACCAGGAGCGGAAATGTCGGCTCAAAGTAAACGCAATCTGCAGCTAGGATCAAATCTGGTTGGGGCATCTTTGGAGGCAGCGCCTCCCCCCTGGTATTCCGCAGCCAGCATATCGATGACGTGATCCTGGCAAATGCTTAGCAGCTTTGCTTACCAGTTTAATTCTAACACGATGACAGATGATTCTAGTCGATTCGATTTGACGTTCGCTTGCATGATATCTAGCAATGGTCTATGTAATCGGATCGGGTTATAAACCAAGGGATCGTTGCGGAGTACTGGTGCTGACTGACGCTTGGTCAGTAATCCAAACTTTGCCACCGAGCTTCCCGGCGACGAGTCCAACCAGGCCAGTTCCACTGCCTAGTTCCAAGATCGTTCTTCCTGTGCAGTACTCCTCCCCACGAAGGGCCAGATAATTTGCGAGGACCTGTGATCGGTTTACTTTTCCTATTACGACAAACAAGAATGAGTGTGCGGACCTCCCCAGCGGGCCAGGCAATCCCCCCGCAACCAGGGCTTGCGTCCACCTTGAGCGTGACGTGTATGGTGGCGGAGCGCCCACGATCGGGGAACGATAGCGGGATAAGTTTATTGTGTGTTGACCATGGTTGAACGGGCACAATCCTCTGTGGATCGTCATCTTCGCCGACGCTTGTGTCACCTCTGAGATGTCGAAGGGGGTCAAGTGCATCGAGAGCTTCATCCAAGGCAATTTCGTTGGAGAGGACTGATGGGTCGAAACCCACCTGAGAACAGTCCATCAGAACAATCCTGACGCGGAAGAAACGAATGTCGGCTTGTCAGTATGTAAGTAGAAACAGAGACAGTACTTACTTGACCGAAGCTCCCTATAACCTCGTTTGCTTTTCAGATATGGGACAACGAATCGAATACCTCGACCTGTCTAGGGCTGGTTACCTGAAAAGGCACGTCGTGTCGATGAAGGCTACGCGGACCGAACCTGGTTCAATTGAAGTGGGTGTCTTCCGCCCGTCCCTCGTTTATAGATCCTGAGTATGTTTAAGAATACCTACTCGGGCTGAAACACAAGGGGGTTCTGTCATCCCTGCGATGTGACGCGCCTGTCGCAGAGCCATTCAAATCACGCACTGCCAGCTTACGGCCGACCAGGGTTGGTAAAAACGACCCGGGTCCAAATCAACGATCAAAGGTGCACTGACAAGCGGTGTTGAGTATCAGCGCCCTTGTCTTAATTTTATCCAGCCCGGGAACTAACTGTAATTACCTCCCCAGGGTGCTCCTTTTTATTCGCCAAGATGCGTCCTTTCCGCGCACCTAGTCACTCATCAACGCTTCCACCACGCCTCTCGCAGATTCACCTAGCGGCCCCCCACACTTGCCTTGGCTAGTCTTTTCGCCCTTCCATTGAACGCTGGACAGACTCACTCGAAATGGACGGTTCGCAACCTCTTTCTATGCTTACACATAGAAAATCAAACCGAGTGAGGGGACCTCGTCCCTGTAGCTGGTTATCGTCTTCCTCTGACTCCTCTTTGAATGAGCACCGGGACATTTGGCCTTGGCCCATTGCAGGATCAAAGTTGTCCCGAGAGTCCACTTTGCGTTCTACTACCTCGACTGCATCATCGGATTCTAGCTTCTCGTCCTCGTCCTCCATGCAGACACCCAACATACTCGTCGAATACAGTCGTCACGCACGTAGACGGAAACCTGCGGGACCTCGCGCCCCCCGCAATAGCTCGGGGTTTGACGTGCGACCGGGACTTTTGATAAATACGTCACTAGTACCTGGGATTCCACAGCTTCAGCGACTCGGAGAAATTCTACCTACCACGCCCTTCCAAAACGCTGTTCTACCGCAATCCGCACATATCCCCCCGCTCAGCATCAACTCCCCAACCAACTATCTTCTAGACTGGGATGCTATATTCGAAATATTGGGATGTTCAGAGGGACTTGCAGATGGTACGGGAAGCTGGTAAGGAGATGCACCGGTATTGCGCTAGGACACTCACTCAATCTTGTTCCTTGACAGATTCTTAACCGACCCTGGACAGCGGTGCCGATCGATTTATACCTCATGGACCACATACCATCTACTTGGACCGCATCATATATGTTCGTCAAGGACAGAGTTTTCCTTTTCGAACACATTAGTCCGATACTATGCATTGTATTTGATCGAGATCATGGACCACCATAATTAAATCACTTACCCCTGAAAGTAACCATTAGCTACGCCACAAAATGATTGTTGTGATCTACATGCATTGTTCTATGGTGACTTGAGACAGATGGGTCATACCGAGCTGGTCCGCAAGCGCTGTACTGATTCGACGTGAAGGGGCAGATTGTATGACAGAAACCATGTGATTGTCGACTGCCGTGGGATGCTGGGATGGCAGTACCGTAAGGCGGGGTATACGGCGCCCCAACGACCGCCACACGCCTGTGTCCTCGAGAAAAGCGGGGTTATTGCGAAATTTGATTCGAGACTTACACAAGTAAGAGGGATTGATGAAAGTGGCTGGTGCCAGTCCCAGCCGCCACCAGCCACAACTGAGGACTGTGATTTCCAAACTCAGAATAGCGCCGCTTTAATTCACGGCCATCTGGAAAGAAAATGGGTTTACCAAGAATGTTAGTGACCCCCACACGTGTTCACCTTGAGGATGGCTCCGACACCGATCACTCCTAACAGTGCCTTTTGCAAGCAAACGAAAACGCGGAGTTCCTCTCGTATTATCTACGACAACCGCTCGCGGTCCTCCGCTCTCCCGTCTCACCGTTCGCGCCCGCAGTCTGTCCCCAGATCACGGTTCCATTGTGTGCCAGATCTCGAGCGCACCACACGTGATGTACTAGCTTTCAAATCGCGCAACTCAGATTGGCAACGTTGCGTCGCACCACCTGTCCCCACCTTCCTACCCTAGCGAGTGACCTTGATGCGTCCTCGAGGCACGATTTGGCCAGCCGCAATGCCCGTGGCAATGTGACCCTTTCGTATAAAGGATGCTCGTTGACACTTGTTCTTCTCCCACTCCGACTTGTCACCCCCCCCCCGCAAGAATGTCTTACTACGACCCTTACTACAGCACTACCCCCAGGTCTCGGCGACCATCGTTGAGCTATGCAGGAACCCCCGCCAGCTTCTCCGGGATCCCACTATCACCATCCTATCACGACCCGGTCATGCACGTTAGTGGATCCCTCCCTATACCTGTACTTTCCACTGACCGTTTCGACAGACCTATTCTCAACCTGCCTATACTACGTATACCCCCACTGCATGTGCGATTTTTTCTTCCGCTATCTAAATGCGTTCTCAATGCTACGAACATTCAGCTTACGATGACATGGCGATCCATGATCCATACTACCCAGAACGTCGTCGATCTGTCAGCGGCTATCCACCTTTGGTCCAACCTATGGCAATGCCTCGGCGCCGTCGCTCATCGTCCGTATCGTACACGTCTTCCCCAGGTTTCGTCGATTCCCTCCACAGGGGGTTTGGACGCGTCCTAAAATTCAAGCGCAAGGGTGCTTTCCGAGCAGGCATCACGATCGGGGAAGCACAGGCAAATGTTCGACTGTCCGGTTCGGACATGTATACATTCCAGGATCTCGGTGTGGATGCGAGAGGCAAGATCTATGTAAATCTCAGGGTAGGTCTCTGTGACACATCATGACGCAGACCCTCATCTACTTTTGCAGTGGCCCGGGTATCCCCCACTCAACTATGAAATTCCGGTTGACGGATACAGCGGATACGTCGATGTTCAGTCCCTTGCCAGGCGGGTGGGCCGTGCTGTTTCACATTACCTCCAGGTTGGGTTTCCCCATCCGGTCTGAGGTCATTTCTAACCCCGCTTCCGCATCCACAGGCTAATGTGATACCGATCCGCTGGGATGCAATTGAGATGCAATATCTGGAAGAAATGTCTATCGGAACGTGGCATCTAAAAATGAGCACGCAATAAGGGAGATTCTCTAGTTCCGCCCCGATGCTCGTGTTTGGTTACTTATCATTCTACGCACTGCCCTAGTTCCGCCGGACTATCTATTTGATATGTCCACCCTTTCAATGCATGTCGACCGCTGTAAAACATAATGTTCAGTGTATCAATCTGTCATTGTAATCTTATTGACGAATATACCATGAACTTGTGGGACGTTCGTAGAGCGCACTCCCCGATTCCCGTCATGAGCTGCGTGTTTTGGATGTGATTTGATATCTGCCAGCTCGACTTGTGACTGCGGGGAGGCGACGGCGGCATTACGGGTGGTGTGTACCTGCCAGTTTGGAACAAGTACGTAAATTCGTCCGCAGTTCCGCTGGGTACGGGGTATCTCCGAAACCGGGGAGCTCCACCGTAATTAATATTATAGTTTAGGTAGAGCAAATACCTTTGCCGCAAAATTATATTGCAAGCGGACGAGCAGCCACTATGACTCGTAGCACTCCACAGTCACCACCGGTGATATCACCAAAGGAGCTGTGGAAGAAAACATCGAGAGTTGACTGCAAAAAGTTGGGCCACAAGGTAAACTCTTCCATAAAATCTACGCCGAAATCGTGCCTACCAGTGAAGCGAACGAATGTAGCACAATTTGTAACCACCCAGCTGGTCAGTCTCTGCTGAGCGGGAGGTGGTCATGATCGACCCAGAATGGTTTCATACGACAAAACGGACCTCGCTCTCGTCGAAAACATACTTGAACAGTATCATTCGCTCAACCACACACCAAACGATGGGGCCTACACCATCCTAGCCGCTCTCGCGTTGGGTTCCTTCGATCCGCATCTCCCAGCAAAAATCATTGCATTGGCCACGGGATCCAAGTGTCTACCAAGGGATCGCTTACCGGAACAAGGTGATGCTTTGCACGACTCGCACGCAGAAATCCTCGCACGCCGTTCCGCGCTCCGTTGGTTTCTCGAAGAGATTGGACGCTATCTCGTCCGAGGCGGGCAGTCTCAATGGCTTACCAGAGACCGTGACGGGATGTTTCGCCTCAAGCATGGCGTTCGCATGATCATGTATATATCGACCCCACCTTGTAAGAGGTCCTTTGCTCGCGTTCGAGGATACTGACGGCCGAATCTTGTCTCGCACTTGCGATCAAAGGTGGCGACGCGTCGATGCGCTTTCTCGCATCTTATCAAGACGGAGAGACGGCAAAACTCAAGGACTCTTCCGTTTTCGTGCCCTTGCCGAAAGGCGTCGCCTCCAGAGGCAGAGACAATTACGCCTTGTTAGGCGTGTTGCGAACGAAGCCCGGCCGGGCTGATTCACCACCGACATTATCCATGTCTTGCAGCGACAAAATCGCCCGGTGGAACGTTCTCGGAATCCAAGGCGCCCTCGGATCTGCGTTCCTCCACCCGATCTACATCTCCAACATAATCATTGGAGAAGTGCCCGAACACCTACAATGGGATGTGAGGACTGACTGCGAAAGAGCCTTTTGGGGACGCTTGTCGGACGTCTCAGGTATCTTGTCGCTTCGTATTTCGATGACATGCAGCGCATTCAACCACATTTAGCCCTACCCCCTCCTTTCCACGCCCATCAACCGCAAGTCACTTTTACGTCCGTGCCGTTCAAGTTCTCCAAGCTGTCGGTCTCCCCTTCTGCAACTCCCCGGTCATTCAATGAATGTAGCGGCTATTTAATGTCCTTTTTGATCCTTCCACTAACGTGGCTTTGTTACATTAGCGCTGTGCTGGATCGCGGATTCATCTGTTCCGCACGAGGTATTGATCAATGGCCTTAAACGAGGCGTTCCTCCAAAACACCGCTTCAAGACAATGTTTAGGTACGTCTGGCGTATATCCCGATCCTTTGTCTGTCGTACACACGTTGGATAGACCACGGCTCTCAAAGTCGTCCATGTTCAAGCTTTACTGTGACACCGTGCTGCTCCTACGCGATCACGGACAGTCGTCTGGTCATCCTCCGTATCCCACGAAAACGTGTACATACTTTGAAGTGAAACAAAGCATTTCACATTACCAGGCAGCGAAAGCACGCCTTCTAGGGGAAGGGTGCCCTTTCGTAGGATGGGTTACGAGTGGTATACATTGGGAGAGTCTCACAGCTATATCTCTAGACGTGGCACAGGAAAGGTTTGTGGGGGGACACGGCCAAATAGAAGTAACGGTGACATAGCGTTATCTCGAGTCAAAGGTAATACATACTATCGTGATAGCGTGACAATGTTATCATAGAGGGTCATTAGGGGTCTTGGTAATATTGTTCTATAACACTTGGGTGCAGCCGCTGAAGGACTATTGATCCTTCCTATCTTCTGAAGTGCTGCTATCGGATCCAACCGAGTCATCAACAGGGGGCAGTGCCTTGTTGTCTATGAAAGGTGTATTGGTAAGTGATTCTGTGTCCGTCAGCGGGGGGCTAGAGCGCCCGGAGCGATTGTTGTTTTCAGCAAGCTCCTTACGCAACGCTTCCAATTCACGTTCAAATCTGTTGGATTGATTGGTCACTGTGCAAAGAAGAGGATGAATGGTAGGCTATACACACTTGCGACCAAAGACTTCGATGTAGAATCCTCCGCCATTCCACACACTCACAGCGAAGATCACAATCAAGAAGGTGCCACTCCATCGAGGGCTGTCGTACAGTAAATACACCGCCGGCAACTCCGTCAGAATGGAATACACTAAGAGATATCGCATTAGCGCACGACTTTTGAGAACGAAAGCAGTACTTGCCGAATTGACCAGCCATGAAACAAGCTTCGCGCTTTTCCGGGCGAGCCCTATCGAGCGCACGCCCAATTGCACCACGCTTGTCGTTGAGAAGGTATGTCAAGGACGTAGTCCTTTGCCCAGACTCGATCTTCGTGCGTCGATCTACATACACAAACTACAAACATCGGAACTTAGTCCGTGTGCAGCAGCAACAAGTTTGACTTGCATGTCACCTTCCAGTACAACAGTTGCCAAATGAGATCTGTCAGGGAAAGTCAAGGACAATTCGTTGAAAATTCAATATATCAACTTACAAATAGCACCACTGATGAAAAGCGCCTGTCCTGGATTCAAGTAAGGTAATGCCGCTAGTGCAGGGAAACGCTGTTCTGCCCCAGGATAGAAATGCCTATACCAGGTCACAGTCCACCCCTAGAATGTATCTGTTGATGACCCACCGTATTACAGTGAACGTGAAGGGGGCATAGATGTGAATGAACAGCGATGTCACTTTATCGGAGTCATGAAACACAAGGCTGTTTCTCCACGTGACGACTGCACTGGCAAGGGACCCATGCGAGAGGCAGTAGCATGCCATGAACAATGCCGTATTGGAAGGAAAGATCCAGATATAAACGAAGTTGAGGATTGTAACGTAATAGCAGAGGTCGAAGAGAAAGTAATGCCAGGAACGCTTCTTGTAGGTATAAGCGCGGAGAGGGAGCAGATATAACCCCTGAACAGTATATGCAACATGAACCCATCTGAAATACGTGCCATTAGTATTTGAATCTTGAGTGAGGAAAGGTCCATACTCTGGGGACATCCCAAACAAAAGTGCTGACACCAATAGTGACATCACGCCAGAGAAGAACGAAACCTTTTCACGCGTTCGAACGACTTTCGCGGAATGCCACGATGTCACCAGCGATTGCATACGTGCGGAAACCTGGATAAGCGAGTAAGAATAGCCTGCACATGTGCTGGTGGCTCGGAGAGCACCTTTAACTTGAAGTTTTTGATTTCGCGGTCCAGGTTCTCCGCTAACACATCGCCAGAATGTGCGCGTTTCCTGAGTGCTTCCTCGGCCTTTGTCTTGAGCCTATCGCTGTGCTTTTGGATCTGCCTCTGAAGCAGATCCAAGCGAGAATCAAAATATGTTTCCATAGTATCTGCGCGAGCGCGTTCATAAGCACTGTAACAAGAAAAATAGTACTCCACATACCGAGCAAAGTAAATGCTCCAGCCCAATCCGAGATGTCATCGCGGAGAAATCGTTCGAATGATGTAGAGAAGTAGCCCATGCCTGTGGAAGCCTCTACTTTTGAAGGTGAGGGGGGCTGGGAAGTCATTATATACCACCTATTGTGATGAGGACAAGTGGCAATGCTAAGCGGGTTGTGGTGAAATGCAGAGTCAAAGCGCGCCTGCTTTGGCACGGCATGGAAAGCACACCCTCGCTTAGTCAGCGTGTGGGAAGACGAGGCTAAATCATGATGCACACCAAACTGAACATGACTCTCAGGCGACTGTTCTCATCAGTTTCAAAGGACACTGACTATGGACCCAACGATGAATTCTATTGGAGGGATAGATATACACAAAGGTCTACACGAGGGAGAGGTCGCCGAACTTTTCTTTGTAGCCTAGAGAAACGTTAGTGATGTTCAACATCCGCGTGGGCGTGGGTTTACCTGGCACACTAAATTTGCCTTTCTTCACCATGGTGTCAACGGTTTCCGCCAACCGTGGGTGAGAATCTTCAAAGTCAGACACCTGCGAGATAGAATTTAAACACGATTCCATTGACAATGGATGAAACCTACAGTCAAGTCCTCGAATGGACGGGCTTCCTCGATATTGGCGAGAGTAGCTTGGAGGTCTTTCAGCTCGACATCAATTTTTTGTGCGGTCTCTTTGGCTTTCTCGACCTACAACATATCGAGCGTCAGGTGACATACAGTTAGCGAAACCGCAACAACTGACCGCCTTAGCCTCAAACGTCTCAATGGCCTTGACGTGTGCATTGACGTCGTAAGTAACAGGCTTGAAGTCCTTCAATAGCTTCTCAGCCTCATCGACAATTGCAGTGTTTCTTAGGACAGAGCGATAGTGAGCAAAGTCGATGGTAGTTGGTTGAGAGGCGTATTGAGCGCGGATACGCTGAGCATCACCGTGCCGCTTTCGGAACGCCTGGAGAGCAGTAATTGTCTCTGTTAACAGTAAAAATATGTGTCTGCGGAGCGTCTCCTATAGAAATATTTACCTTTCCCCAGTCCGAGTGTTGTATATAGTCGGGTAAAGTCCTGTTCGACGCGGGATTTAACGGGACGTTGGAGGATATATTTTGTAAACTCACAACGGCGGCGACGGCGGCTTTGGAGGCCATGACCTGATGAGAAGGGGTGGGTTAGGTGTAACAGAAAGCAATGGACCGCTCGTACGGATGCTCGGAATTGCAAGTCTTGGAGAAATGGGAAGGAAATGGTGCCGGCAACTGCCGAGGTATCAATTATGTTTATTTTGACACCAAAAATATCCACAATAATTAACGTTCCATCTTATGTAAACAAGCTCGTGACCGTCTCCATTGGATTATACAGAAGTGCTGAGCACCTGTAAAAAGACCACCTCGTTGCGGAAATCTATTTACAGCGGTACTCAATCTCATCTCGATAACACATTCGTGATCAGGTGACACCAGCACGTTGCCACTTATCTCTCTCGCTAGTATGAATAACGCATACGAATGCTTCCTCTGTTCTCATCTAGGGCTTCCGCAAAATCCCGTTCTTCGAGACCTTCATCGATGTCATGTTGGAAAACTGGTTCAAGAAGCTCATATCCGCGGCTGGGCTACACAGCATCTGGCAAGACGCTGCTCCTCCTGGCTCCAATGACGTACCTGCGTCGATATCTCGCGCAATGCTCTACATCATACTCCACAGCCTCATACTATTGGTAGTTCTCGGGTTTTTAAAGTGGACGTGGACCAAGGCAGACTCTAAGCCCAGTAACGCCCCCTTCAAGTCGGACGCCGCCACAGATGAAGCTAAGAACAAAAATCGTGAGCACGGAGGTCAATCGAGTTGTCTGTATGTTAGGACAAGTACTCACCAGCTACTTCAATTCAGAGTGGACTCCGGAGCGTTTCGACTATCCGGAGGTCACCCCTTGTGCGTTCGAGCTCAAAAGTATAAAGCCTGTTCCATATCGTCCATTTCGGTGGGGTCAATATCAGTGAGTTACCTGAGCTTTTCACGATGTCTTCCTCGTGCAACTCGTGCATGGTTAGAGGTGAAGCAGTCTAACCATAGCCTGGCAGTGTGACGATGGGCATTCGTACCATGCCTTGGAGTGAATGGATTGAGCTCGACTCCGCCTACTTGGTCTACCAGCGCGTCCGCAGTTTCAGACTTCGAACCCGCGGGAGGAATGTTGTACGGGTTTTGCCTTTACGTGAAGACGGCATTGTTCAGGTGTCGGGAGGGGCCGAAGCCGGTACGCAATATCCTTCCTCAGTTTGAATAGGATATCCAGTTGACGATATGATCTCCATATAGCAAAAGAATTGGTGTATGAGCTCGCAGAATATCTTTCTCGACGGTATCCGACGTCCTTCCGCGTTACCCGGATTTCACCTTCCTCTTCCTCTATTCCTTCCATTGGCGGAGTTCCGCTCGCGTGGGATGGAAACCTGCCGATTTGTGCCATTGAGGTCAACGAAACCGGTGCCAAATTTGACCTGAGCATATTGGACGCTCTCCAAGGTGTGGAAATGGGGGAACAAGCTATGAAGATTGTAACTGGGCTGTGAGCTACATCCCCTGCATGTGTCGTAATGTGTTGGTGAAGACGGTGATAGGGTGCAAGAAGACATTGCCATCATGATGGAAGGTAAGCTGGGACTCCTGCGTGGTGGTGCTTGCTGACTCCAACGCGGCGCAGGATCGGACGGGAAGTATTATTTCCAGGCTGGATCAATATGCACCCCGGGTTAGTGGGTAAGACACTCAGTTGAGTAGGCATCACTGATATTGTCTTTCCAACGTGATGTATGTAGGGTTCTGGCGCATGGACGACAAAATAGGCATGTCACTCGATGAGATCCATCTGTCGGGGAATGTGCCCCAGTGTGAGTGCTTTTATGGTGTTGTAAGGTTCTACAGTATATAGCTCATTCGCTTGCTTGTTATCTCAGTCAGGGAGAAACTGGAAATGAGCATGGAGCGGTTCCTCAGACGGATGCCTCTAGATAAGCCGGTGATACGGAATAATTATTTTATACAGGTTGTCAAGCCCAGCGAGATGGAGAAGACGACGGATGTTGATCCGGAGGAGTTAGGGTGGTCAGAGTCGACCAACGGACCGGAGGATGACTTTGTTCATGGACACGGACACAGCGCCGAGCCAGCTGCGTACCTTGAACCGGCTACTCTTCGCCTTCGCAGCGAGCGACAGACGTTGCGGCGACTCCCACGTACAGGGGCAATCATTTTCGGGATACGTACGTATCTGTTCAAGGTGGAGGAGCTCACACGGGAAGAAGGGGTGGCAGGACGACTGGCTAGCGCGATTCGGAGTTGGCCGGATGACGTTGCGATTTATAAAGGGCGCAAGATGTATCAGGACATTTTACTGAGATACCTGGACGAGTGTGCGGAGAAGGAAGGGGATACTGGGGCAGAGAAAGGTATGGCGGCGTATCCGTATTAGGTTAGTTGGCAATGGGGTGATCGTGAGGCGTGAGGGACTAGGGTGAATGGAGATGAATTATGTACGGATACATGTGGATGCAGGTGGTAGATAGAGGGTAGGTACGGGGAGGGAGAGGTGGACGGACGGGGATGAGCAGTGTGGGGGGGATTAAGGAGCGTGGAAGGGGACGGGGGTATGACGTGCATCAGATCAATATCGGATCTGCGATAGGGAAAAAGAGGTGCATGCTTGCGCCCGTTTGAACTCCGCTTGAAGTCGAATATAACACGACTACGTCAGACGTCGTCATTCCTTCTCGCAACCCTCTACTCCGAAAACAAGCGATTGCGCACGGGCCAGCGAAGACGAGCACGATAGTGGTGTGCCCACAACATCCGAGAGAAGAAAAAGTTGGCTGAAACGCAAGTATCTGCGATCCCGAGCGAGTCTGAGCTGAACTGAATATGCAGGCTGTGTCGCCGAGCAGCGTGTGCGTCACTCTCTGCACACTGTCGTCATATCCATACGTCGTGTCACCGTCATCATGCCATCCACCCCCTCCAACAACGGCGAGTCTCCCTCGGCCGCCCCCTCTGCCGAACAACATCTCCACCGGCAGTCCCAACGGCAGACCCGCTCTGACTTTGATTTAGAGCCCAACCCATTCGAGCAGTCTTTCTCTCGCCCCTCACATATTCGGCACTCCTCTGCATCCCGCCGAGATTCCGCCAGCCCGGCCTCAAACCATTCTTCCCGCGCCTCCCAGCCCGACAGACCCCCCTCGGCATCTTCCATCTCTCACCCCAAGAGCGATGCCGGCCGCGCCTCCCCACGCACCGTCCTTCCCCCGGTCGCCGCGATTGCCTCCCCCTCCGATCAGAGCTATAACTGGCAATTTTCCACCTCTCTCGCCAACTCTCTCCGCGCCGGCCCGCTCTCCCCCGCCATGCTCGCCGGTCCCCAACAGGGGTCCGACTCTGCCCCCCATCTCCCCTTTGACCCCGCCTCGTTTCGTACCGGTCTGACCCCCCGAACGGGCCTCACTCCCCGCACAGGCCTCACTCCAGGCACCGGTTTAACCCCCCTCGTCGGTGGCCCAGTGTCCTTCCCCCCTCCCTCCCCAAACACTGCCGCCTTCCTTGCCCTCATGAACAACAGCGGTTCCAACTCTGCAAACGCCACCATCACTCCAAACACCCTCTCGGCGATAAACGGCGTACTTGGAAACTCGTCTAACCAGTACACAGCCGCTACACATGCCCCTGCAACAAGCTCACATCTCTCCAACTCAGTCACAGCGAATCAAGATAATGACCCTGCTTACATCACCGCGAACAGTTCAGCAAGCACTGCCGCAAATGGCTTGTACTTGCTATCCCAAGCCCACCAGGAACTCACGAAACGCGAGGAGGCGCAGGCACGTGCCAACGGCGCGGCAACCGTGCCTGTAAATGGTCGCAGAGGCACGAAACGCAAGTCTTACGACACAGCCAGCCCTAGTCCACCCACTACGCGCGCCGCAGTCCCCCAGACCGCTCAGACGAAACGTACTCGGGCGAACACTGTGAACAGCGTCAGCACTGGCAGGGGACGAGACTCGGAAGAAGAGGAGGAAGAAGAGGAAGACGACGACGACGACATGATGCAATCACAACAGTACCACCAACAGCAATCCCAAACTGGCGGTGCAAAGACTAAACAACAGAGAAAACCAGAGACCGAAGAAGAGAAACGCAGAAACTTTTTGGAACGCAACAGACAAGGTCCGATCTCTCAAGCATGTACTCACCGTGTAATGTTCTGATGTCCGTCCAGCTGCACTAAAGTGTCGCCAACGGAAGAAGGCATGGCTAGCTTCCCTCCAGGCCAAAGTCGAGTATCTCACCACAGAAAACGAGCGGCTCACGTCCGCGCTTGTGTCTTCGCGAGAAGAAATATCGCGACTTTCAGCACTCGTTGGCAACACTGTCATCGGGCCAGGAGGACCGACGGTCGGCCCTGGCGTCGTACCTGCCAACGCAGTCAATGGGGTCGTGTCCAATGGACAGCCTGTCAGCATGAGCATGAATATGGCTTCCAAAGGTGGTGCTGGCGGCGCGGCGACCGCACGAGCGTCTTATGGGTACTGAATTGTTCTTAGCAATCCAACGTTGAGTTGCCTTCATGCTCGTCGCATGCATCATTGTCGGTGAGCTGCTTGTGCATAGACAAGGCGCTGATTTTAACCGATCCACCTAGGAACGCTACATTACACTCACCAGCTGAGATGTCTATACACGAAAAATGTTATCTTCGTGCTCTGGCTTCACTCATGCCTGTAATTTCGCCCTGATCGCCATCACGCGTAATCGCCTCCGCCACACGCCCCCTTGTATTGTTACTTGTGCTCCGCATGGGTGTCGAAACCCTGCCCAGCACGACTCGTTCCATGCGGTCTGACCCCATATATAGATGCAGAGGACGAGGCTTGCGTGTGACCATATGTTCATCTTCCGTTTTCCCCACCGCCATGCCATTTGTTCGCATGCCCTTGGACTCTGCACGAAGTTTGACACATAAGAAAGACGTGTACACCATGTACGATACGACCAGCAGTATAATATCCATACTAAATCTACGCTCTGGAGTAACTTGTAGGTCGGTGGTAACGATGCTGTAAACGATGACGACGTTGATTGTCCCGCGTGATGAAACGAAACGTGGAGACAACGTGGCGGTGGCAACAGTGACACGCCGTCGTGACGTATCCGAACCTTTCCGCGCACTTTCACCGACGTCTCGCGTTTCAGATCAAGGTGCATTATAATCGATAACGACCAAGATATCTAAATACCCGCCATACACAATTATTCAATAATCCACACGGCATCTAAGCAATCCGAGCAAGACAACCAAAGTATACGGTAGTGATGGCGGGCGCCATCACGTACACGCATACATTCATGCCTGGCACGCCTTCTTATTGGTTGATTTATGCACGACATCACGACAACGAGGTGAGGTAGGCGTAGTCTTCCACGGATCGGATCTGGGGGGGTCCATTTTCTCGGTCGTAACTGTATGCCTTGTGTACCTGTTTGGCCATGTTCTGCTTGTACGCAACCAGCGCACACAATGCGGCTACAAGGGGGGTCATCATCAGATGCGCCAGTTTTGAGAGTACCGCCAGGACCGACTTACCTCCAGCACCGCTACCGTCTTTTGCCAAACCAATGTCTACACGGCCCTCGACCTCTGAACCAACCAGTATGCGCAATGTTTCCCGCAGCATAGACTCGAAGCGAGGATAGAATTCGACCAAACTAGGTCGTACAAAAGAGGAATCAATCAGTCAACCCCGGTCAAGTCAGAAAAAGTGGAACAAACCTTCCATCTACACCGACGCCAATTCTCTTTCCCTCATCCCGCAAGGAAGCGGGGGCCGATGCGTCGCTCCCGATGCAGTGGGCACGCCCGGTCTGCACCAAGATTGCAGCTACGGCACAAGCGCTCATACGCGCTGCCCGCGTGACCACGAACCCGCAGATTTGCCGGAAAGCATCCGCATCCGCTAGCGAGACACCAGAGGCATCGGCAAAACCGAGACGTTGCACGATAACATCCCGTACGCGGCTCAATCTTTCCTCGTCGGAAACTGCTTGACTAGAAACAAATCTCCCAATTCCCTGCCATGCTTCCTCGATCTCACTCAACACCGCTGTATCAAGCCCCCATTGTTTGTTCAGGGTTGCGGTGCAATTGCCTCCGAAAAGCAGCGATTTTGGACAAGCATCTATAAGGGTAAGAATGACGTTTCGTGCAACTTCTCCAAGATACATTCCCGATATGAATTTCTCGAATGCCTGGAAGCGAGGATTGATGGATTCGCGGTCAAGCTTGTTATCAAATGGTGTCGAGGGCAGGGCAGTCCGCTAATGCATTAAACAGATTATGACATGGACCTAAGATGGGGAGGAGGGACGTACCGTGTTATTGAAAGCTCCCCATTCAGTGTTGACGATCATATACCCACCCTCTGCGGCCGCTGACCCGTTTCCAAGCTTGGTGATATTGGTCATCTCCTCCACGTATGCGCCGTTCGTCCCGGTGCCAAAAATAGCACCAAGGACGCATCCACCTGACGTGTACGCCCGTGATAGCAGGGCGCCAACAGTCTGCAAACTCGTTATTTCAGTCAAGGCGATCAAGTGAAACACAGATTTAGAAATATGAAACAGGGAAAGTTGAATATGCCGATACCGACATCGTTGACGAGCGCAACACATCTGACATGGATATGTTTCCTGTCAAACGCATCCTGCAAGAGTTTGACGATGTCCTTTCCGATGGCATTTTTAGCCGAGAAACCTTTTGTCCAGGTCAGGAGCGTGCCAGAATCGAGAGCAGTCTGTTCTACGGGGAAGGAGAATGTGAGGGCGAGGGGAATGTGTGACGGATCGGAATTATTTCCAAGGACGGCGTCGTGGGATCCATTTGGAGTAAGTGAGGGTGGGATGGCACTGGAGGGTGAGCCAGAGTCGGTAAGGAAAGTATCGACGGAGTCGGCAAGATAATCTTCAAGTGACTCGTCATAGGTTGTGGTAGAAGATATCAGACGCCCATACCAAAAAGCGTGGTCACCTCTCCCGTCTTTAGCGCCTCTGAAACCTTGTATTTCTGCTGGCGGAGGGTGAAGGTTTTATTGCCATGCAAGGTTACCTCGCACACGCGGCTGGGTTCGTCGTGCAGGAGAAGGGATTGAAAGATTGAGTATCGACGTACAGATTAGTGCCGCCCAGATCAAGGGCCAGGAATGTGCTGGTGGGCAGGATGAGCACGACACGGGGGAGAGTGAGCGAAGCATACCCGGTCTCGGAACCATCTGGAACGGACTTGACGAACGTCGGACTGAGAGCGTTCAATACAAGTCTGACCGGCAGCGGTAAGGAATACATACATCATCGCCATGGGGTACCCATAGTTAGCGAGTCCCTGGGCGGTCTCGCGTAAGAAGACCGTGGTGAGGTTTAGGAGGGTGTCGTCCGACAATGTAAACTGGGCGCGAATGGTGTTGAGAACGTCCTGTTGAGACTGAGAAGAAAACGCAGATGTGTGGGCCATGGTGTAGAGTTAGAAGAGAGGTCGACTTTGGGGGCAGTTGAGATAAGCATCTATAACCCGAGACACTGACAAGCTGTGCTATATGTTGTGAAAGTTGGGTCCCCGCGGGGAATCCCGGGGTCGCCCTCTATGGCGGAAAATCAGCACATTTATTCCCGCCGCCCCCGCCCGTTTCCGGTTTGCCTCCGTGTTGTATCTCCACCCGCACTTTTCGCTCATCGACCGGTACAGCGATGGTATCGTAACACGGGCGTTGCAGTATCGTTACCCCCGGCTTGCCTCTTTCGGACGGATTGGTCGTCAGTCTATGTACAACGTTTGCCATTGGGTCGTGTTGTGGTACTAGGCTTGTTCCAGTTCTTCTAAACAGACCTGAGGACAGAATCTTGCATGGTGTAGACAGCAGCGTCAACTCCATTGGTGCAGAAATGTCGCTTTACAGCAAGTGCCCTTGACCAGCAAACTGAGAATGGGGACCTTCCGAAATAGGTAAAAGTCCATCCTGTAGAATTTTTGGCTCTTGAGCAGCCTTGTTACACCTCTTCGAATTGATTGAAAGACTGCGGGCCGTCCTCACTTCTTTCCCCTCTTCCTCTTCCTCTACCTCCACAGTTGTTTGAGTGAACAATGTCTCCTTCCCACAAGGGTAAAGAATCAGGCACGGCGCGTGTCCTTGGCTCAGGTGCTTCCGGTGAGGCGTCTGCAGTGACCGGACGGACGTGCAGCGACTGACCGAGGCTCATTTTCATCCAGGTGTTGCCGAGCTTTTGATATTCCACCCAGTCGACACAGTTGCCAAGCGGCTTATGAGCAACAAGACCAAGGTGATACTCCAGTCTACCGTACCATCCATTCTCCACCTTATTCCCCTCTCGTGGTCGCCCAGGTCTCGTTATCAGCACTCAACAGCATCATCTTCCGTGACTATGCCACAGCCCCTCTCAGTCGCAAAGTCTTCTCCCTGTTCCCTGGCCTGGGGTACGCAGCAGGATACAAGGTCTCCCAACGGATATACAAGTTCGGTGGGCAGCCATGGTTTAACGACATCATCTCGCGGAATTACAAGGACTCCTTCACGAGTACGTTTGGCGAGCGCAACGGAAAGATGATGATACAGGCCTGCGCTGGAAGGTGCGTCATTGCATCAATTTGCGCCATCCTTTCCCGGGTGCATGACGTCCTGTGATACAGCTTGACAGGAATAGGCGAAGTGGTACGCACTCGCGGCTTTAGGGAGGTTGTATACGTTCTCACCCCGTTATTTCTTTCAATACTTAGGTCCTCCTCCCTCTTGATGTACTCAAAATTAAACGCCAAGTAAATCCAGAAGCATTCCGCGGACGCGGTGTCCTCCGGATATTCTTGGAGGAGGGTACCTCCCTTTACCGTGGTTGGGGCTGGACAATGGCCCGCAATGCCCCCGGCTCGTTCGCAGTATGTCCCCTGCCTTTGCTCCACTCATTCCATCTCTTACTCTTTACTCTCTAGCTCTTCGGTGGATCAGCTCTCACAAAGGAGTACGTCCTTGGTGTGACAGACTATTCCCAGGCTACTTGGACTCAAAACTTTATCGCCTCGATCGCGGGTGCCGTCGCCTCGATCGCGGTCGCTGCACCGCTCGACACTGTCAAGACACGCATCCAAAATGCCAACTTTGAGCAAAAGGTGCCTGGGTTGACGGTCATAAGGGAGCTGGTTCGCAACGAGGGCGCAACAGCGTTCTTCAAGGGTTTGACACCAAAGGTACGTCAGGGCGTGTGTGACAGTATAGCATTCGTGTGGCTGACCCGTTACATTTTCTCTTACGCCGTGTAACAGATCCTCGTCGTTGGTCCGAAGCTAGTCTTCAGCTATACCCTCGCTCAGTCGTTGATACCTTTCTTTGGCAAATATGTCTAGAGTGACTCGTGTGGAACTGACATGTTTCCATTCAAGATGCTGCTGGTCGGGGTGTTTGTTTAATGACGAACGATTGCCAAGAAATCCAAGTTCGTCACTTGGACATGTCCTTAGAATTTAGTACTGTCGGATGTTTGTATTGAGCGTCAAGTTAATGGCATCACTAAGAGCTCGACATGGATTTCTTATACGTAATTAGCTCTTCGCCTCCTGATATCAGACAATATGGCCATCGACGGTTTGATCATCCTCGACGTGTCAGGGTGCGTGTCTCGAGGTTGTGTGACTCTCTACGAATTACTCAGTACCATGCAGACGACCCGTCATCCAGTCTGGGTACACGTCCTTCCCCCCAGTGTACCCATTGCTCCACATCGACACGCTAAACAACGAACTCTCCAAAGCTGTTCGCCCCGACAGCGTGGATCCCGTCATCTACATACCCCCGGGAATTGGGGACTTCTCGGGTGGAAGTGCATGTTGTCATGTCGAAATGGGAGAGCTACGGTTGATTGCAAGCGTCTCCGGTGATGGTGAGAGGAACCTCCAATATGTTCATTTCTCCTTACACCGAAACCTTGTGCATTGTAGCCGATCCTCTAATTGCCTTTGCGTTCTTGCAAGCATTTAGCGATATCTTGCACGATTATTTTGGTACGGTAAGTTCGGCTACCCTTAAAGACAATTTCGATGTCGTATATCAGGTATGATTTTGTTCCGCTCACCGTCGTCCTTCTGGTCTCACTTGCGTAGCTCCTCGAAGAAACGCTGGATTCTTCTGGGTATCCTCTCACAACGTCTCCAAACGCACTACGTGATATCGTTCTCCCTCCTTCTCTCCTATCAAAACTTTTGCCTTCGCTCCCTGCCTCGTCAGGCCCAAACCGTCCTGGAGGTGTGGGGAAATGTCCACGGGACCTCAATAACCGCTGACCTATTTGTCTTCTGCCTTCCAGGCTCTAGTGTTGCATCCAGTGCCCCATCTGGCGCCTTTACATCTCCCATACCATGGCGAAAACTCGGTGTTCGACACAATCACAATGAAATCCTGTTCGATGTCACCGAGGAAATGCGGGCCATCGTCGGACGGCAAGTCATGGTCATAATTGATCAACAGATTGGAAATAATTATATACTAATCAGTAACGGGGTTGCACTCACGAGCAACGTGTATGGAAAGATCGAAAGCAACGCCAGGTTGACCGGTAGGCGTGCAAGTTTCTCCATCAACAGATCTAGCAACCGGGATAATGACAGGGATGCCGGACTTGCTCCTGACCTTTTCGAATCCGAATGTCATGACGGAGTGCGCCTTTCACCCTTGCGTGCGGCAAGTGTTGTCAGTTCTGTGGTCCGTATGGTATCTTGACGAAATGGCCTAAGGCTCCAACGGTGGATGCGGGAAAAGACGCTGTCTTTTGTCCCACCCGATGGCAAGTTCGTGCTCGCGGAATATCAATATGCGTTACCGCACGGCGCACTGGCTGGAAATGTGCCAGTGCCACTTGCTCTGAAACCAAATATCACCGTAGGGGAGTTTGGGGGTGCGCTTACCATCTTCATGTCGTCATTTTTGCAGAGTGATGTGATTTAGCTGCTTTTAGGCAATTTCACGGTCACCTTTAGCTCAAGGACGGTGAAGATCATGGAAAACGTTCGAATAGAGCTTTACCTCGGCGAAGGCGCAACGGGGGCACAATGTACCATCTCAAGCGCCGGCTCTGGTGTTGGATCCGTAGGAGGTATCGAAGGCTCGTGGGCGTTTGAACCACAAAGACAAGTGCGTATGTTCCTGTTTTATAATCTGGACGCAAACTCCGATCCTCGACTCTAAGATCCTTCGCTGGAACATTCCAAACATGCACTCGTCTGGTAGTTGGGTGCTTCGTGGCTCTTGGACCTCTAAGTATGTTTCTTCCGCTGCTGTTGCTCAACAAACCTTTGATGTGTCTTTCTAGGGCGAAAGTTCCACGTCCGGCACATGCATTCCAGATCCGTTTTGAGGTCCCTTCGTACAGCTTCTCGTCTCTCAAAGTTGACCAAGTTCGGCTTTCGGGTGAGACCTACAAGATGTACAAGGGCGTGCGGGCAATGAGTTGTGGTTCCATTGAGTGGAGGTGGTAGCACACCGCCTGTCCTCAGTCGGTGTCCTATTCGCCCGATATCTCGGGACGGATGGTTCTGCGTATATGTTCGTGATGACAGGTAGCACTTTGCAGTAATCGTTTTAAAGACGGTATATGTACTTTGAACGAATTTCAGGTGAGCAGCGAATTATGATGCCAGTCGTAGATAATCAACCCCCACCCGCCGCTCAAACTGTCGTCGTCGTAAAGGTCTCAAATCTTTTGACGACCTGATTCCAGTCTACGACCGTCCAAAACTCGCTGAGATACTTCTCCTTCCCCCAAATCCCGTGATCAAGAAGCCAGCAATGTTCATGTACACTGATACAAAACAGGGGATAGATATATTCCCCAAGAGTGATGAGGTCGTGCGGATCCTGTGGACCGTAGGGAGAAAACGACGGAGCGGTGGGATCGTAAAAGGAGCGTGCGCGTGTTCTGTAGTCGTCGCGGGACGGCACACAAGTATGGAACGCCCGTACTGGAGATGAAAGATCCAGGTGTGGTGGGACGTGCGAGGTACCGGAGAAGGGTGAAGACGGGGCCAGGGTGGGTGCACTGCTTGCTTCCGAGAGGGCCCCTAGAGTCGGATTTGCGGGGCTCTGAGTCTGAGCGGGTTGCGTCGACGGGTCGTGCTCTCCAAGCACGGGTGCCGTGATCGGCTGGACCGTACCGGCGCCTGAACGGATGAGAAGGGTACCGGATGCAAACGTGGGTACGAAAGCGAGATTCCGCTTCGCGTCCGTGACGAACCAGACGTATCCCGAGCCTGCCAAGCCATTGGCAGCAGCCGAGAACAAGGAACGCAATGCATCGAAGCCACCAAATTGCTTCTGGATGGCAGTACCAAAGAAGCTCGCGTCGATACGCTTTTCGCCCGTGTCCTCTGATGGGGGTCGCTGGGAAATTCGTTTCAGAAAGGGGGAAAACACGACGGTTTGGAAAGTGGTGTTGCCCTTACCAAGCAGTTGAGGAAGAAGCTGTTGTTGAGGGCGTGACTGGCGTATTTGAAAGTGATGGCCCTGTCTTGCGATCGAGCTGTGTCGAGAACGAGTTGGGCGACTGTCTTCCGTTTGTCCTCGACGTCTGGATGCCGAGTTCGAGTTTAGGGTAGTGCGAGTGCGCGACGACGGGCGACTTACCGCGACATTCTTCGTTCAGACGGTCGAGCAGACCTTGTTGGTACTCGACTGCAACCATCTGGAGGGTTCGAGGAGACATAAAGTTTCCAAGACCGTCCTCAATCTTGTACGGTAATTCCTTGCGGGTGTGTAGATGCCGCCGAGGTAGCCATGGCGTTCGACAGGTTTTTACGGATTTCGAGGCTGCCAGCGCGGTGGAACGCGATGAGGAAGCAAGACGAAATCCAGCGGTGTTCATGGCCGAGAGTAAATAAGAAAGAGCAAAAAGAGTCTAGAGAGGCGTTCGCGTGCCCAGGCGATATTCGAGTGCGCTCGGCAAGTATTTTTTGCTGGACGCGACTGCTTTGACCGACTTCCGTTTTCGGTCGTTGGCTAACTTTGGCCCTCCCTCTCAGTTCCACGTCGCACGCGCAGCAAAATGGCTGGCCCAAAAGCATCCTCGAAGACGAGCCTCTCTAGTGTATCTCACACCGTGTCTGCGCTGTACAAGTCGTACTTGCAGCAGACCTCGGACCGTCTCAAATTCATAGACGCATTCTTGGTGTTCATCGTGCTTTCCGGCGTGTTCCAATTCGTATACTGCGTTCTCGTCACCAACTTTCCTTTCAATGCCTTTTTAGCTGGGTGTGCCCATCGCCGTCGTTAGTTGCATTGCTTTGGCTGACTGGGAGTGCAGATTCGCGAGCTCGGTTGGACAGTTTGTCCTCACCGCTTCGCTTCGGGCCCAAGTCAACCCCGAAAACCGAGCAGAGTTCAAAGAGGTGTCACCCGAGAGGTGTGTTCTCCCTCTTGTTCACCACCGCCATACATGGTTAACGTGCATGTACAGAGCATTTGCCGACTTCGCACTGGGCTCCATTGTGCTCCACTTCTTTGTATTCAACTTCCTCGGATAAACGAGTCCACCACATGTCCGGTGTCTGCATCATCGTTCGTTGTCGTGTATACCATGAATAATTTGGTTGGCAAAGTAAGATATAATACATGACATGGAACCGATGAGTGTCCCTTGTAATGAGGCGCACAACGAGTGGACAGGGCAAGGTAGAAGAACGATATAAGGAAAAGTGGAAAACCAGCCATCCAACGACAGAAAGAGTTGATTACTTGCGTTCGAAGGAGCTGGAGCGCTACGGAGAGGATTAGGAGTCCATTTTGACATACGACAAGCGGGATTACCCCAAATACGACTACGGCAAAGTCGAAAACATACTCTCCTGTTTCCTGTGTTAGACGACCAAGGATGAGCGTATGGAACACGAGGCGCACCAAACTCGAGATATGTCCGTAGTAGTTCTGTGGTTTGATCAGACAGAGTTGGGTGGCGAGAGGGAAAGATGGTACTCACGGCGAACGTCCTTGTTGGGTACTTGGGATAGCGCAGGGCTGAGATGTCGTGAGTATGGTGAAAGGACGGCCAGGAAGAACATACGTGAGGCCAGTGGAGCGCCTGACGCCAGCCAGGAAAGCACTGATGAGGAGAGCGTCGACGGCGAGATGGAATAGACTGCCGAACATGGTGTGGGGGTAGAGCTCGGTTGTCCAGATGCGTTTCAATGAGGCTCACTCGGAGCTTCCCACGGCCAATAGACACGCAGTATATGACAAGGACGGGTTACAGTAAAGTACGATACTGCAGCAGCTTCTGCGACGTCTTTACCGTATTGTCCTTTTCTTCCTTGATCACGGCAGAGAACGCCTTGAATCGTGGCGTCCCAGACTCTCCTGCAAGTGACATTAGCAGGGGTGACCAGATTTTATGAGACGTTTCTGACGCTGAAGTTGGAAGGCGGCACTCTCGCTTGTGGTGACGTGTCCGCCGACTTGGCGAATGTACGCGAGGGCGATGTGAACCTCTTCCTTGTTACAACTGGACACACCGTCCGCGAGGACATGGACGTCATATCCGCTTTCGAGGAGATCGAGCGCAGTTTGGAGGACGCACACGTGTGACTGAGCTGACATCAGCGATGAGAGAGGTTTGGTCGGGTAAATTGACCTCGATGCCAAACAGGACGACAGATCTGACATGTGGACGTTCTCGCAAGAGCGCCGTGACCTCAGGGACCATCATGGAGAAGAGGGCCTTTTCGATCGTCGCAACGTGCAAGTCACCAAGCGCCGGCAAGTCGATTTCCGGGGTAGTGGCTCCAAGAGCTGCAGTGTGCACGGGGAGCAAGATAAAGTGGATGTAGCAGGGGGCAGGGTCAGGGATTACCTTTGGGGTTCTGCTCTGTCACGATGACGGGTATGCCAAGGATCTGATAACGACGCTGGTGTAAGCGGTGGAATACGAACGTGGAGTGACCGAACTTTTGCGACTTTGAGCATCTTGCTGCATGTCAAGACCAGCTCATCGAAACCGTAGATGGCGGTCTCTAGGGGGTCGATGTGGTTAGTGGTTGGCGAGAGGGAGGCTAGTGCATACTGAAGCGCGTCTGGACATCGCAAAGGAAGAAGAGGGTGTGCTCCGGGTCGAGTTTTGGGACGTTGTGCATGATGATGATCGGACGAGGACGGCTGCCGAGAGTACTTGGTAGGGAGACCGGGGTAGTCGGAGTTTCAAGTGAGAGTATTACTCTGTTCTGACAGGTTCGAGTTTGTGTGCAAAGTGCTCTTCTTTGCCGACCACTCTCTCTTCAACACCCCCACGCTCTTTTCTGTCTGTCTATCTATCTATTCTTTCATCATGGACTCGAACCAGCTTCAAGAATCGGACATGGCTGCCAGGCAAAGAGTATTTCTCTTTCTTCCTCTTCCTCTTCGTGTACTCCCCCCTCATATCCCCCACAGTTTCACTCCTTCAAGATGGGCGGCAATGCGCGCCCCCAGAGCCTTCATACCCTTTCTAAGCATTCGCACGGACGATCTCGCTCTCGCAACAACTCCATTTCTTCTTCTTCCCTTTCTCTTTCTTCCTCGGCACCTGCTCTCTCCCCTTCTGCACCTGATTCCCCCCCTTTGAACGCTAATGTATCTCTCAATCCTCCTTCCAAGCGCCCCAATTCTCACCACCGCCGTCGCTCATCGGTCTCGACCCGCCGAGAGTCTGCCGAATTGATGGGCGTCTCCCTCCCAGAGCTTCCCACCGCACATTCAGACGACAACATTAATTTGGGCGACAGGGATTCCATTCGTCGCAGAGCCCTCTGGGCCCTCGAGGGAAAGCCTGACCTTGCCTTCTCTAAAGTCGAGATTCCTGATATTTCCTCTCCCGATGTCGCCAAGCCCTGTGACTTTCGTGAGTACCCCCTCTCAGCTCTTTTTCCCACCACACCCTTAGTCGCCATCCTAGCCACAAAACCTTCGTTCCCACCTGGCTCTGGCCTGAACGGAATCAATAACTTCTCTGCTAAGCGTGATTCGTTCGGAAAGATGTTTGGGTCCACATCTGCCTCAAAGGACCAGCTTGGCACTCTTGTCGAGGAGGAGGAGGAGGAGGAGGAGGAAAAGGAGAAGAAGGACAATCAATTTCTCGTCGATCCGATCGAGGAACGCAAAGAGTCTCAACAGGTAATCGTGGCCCTCCCTGCAAAGGTCACCTCTCGACACCGTCCCGCTAGTCTCAACCTACGCCCCTTGTCACTCGTGCAGAGCAGCATCGTGAATTCTGTCGCAGGCAACCTGCCCACCCCTACTTTCACTCCAACCACTTGTCCAAATCCTCGAAAGCCATTTATCGTAGCCGCTCTTGATGATACCGTCTCACCGAATGTCGGTGCCCCAGCCAACAACACGAACATTTCCGTCTGCCAGACACCTTCAAGGCGTTTCTCGTACACCTTCAGTGGTAGCACGCCCGTTCTCTTTGACCAAGACAAAAAGCGGTGTAGCAGCATCTCCTACAAGCGTTCTACGGAATCAGTCTCTCGAGACATGTACTCTCTACCGACTCCTGAGATGACACCGACCGACCGCGGGTTCTCATTTACATGTGATCAAGAAACCCTCATCGAACAACCCCTTTCTGTCGTAGACCAGCATTTTTTATTTAGATCCCACAAGGTGCTCCTCTCCCGTATCACTGAACTGGAGCGTACCCTGAGAAACCGCGTACCTCCTTCACGTCACCTTTCATACGCTGCGGATATTTGCACAGCGTCTTCCGAGCCGAGCGACGAGATGTTACGCCTCATTTCGGATCTCAAAGCTGAGCGCGATGAGCTGAAGCGGGACGTCAATGGTTGGAGGCAGCGTGCCGCGGATGCGGATAAGCAGGCCAGTATGCTTGTCAAGGGGATCGAGTCAGAGAGGAGAGAGGCTTGGGTTGCTCGTAGTCGCCTCAGCTTGTTGGAAGTGGAAAAGTCTGGCCTGGAAAAGTCGGTGGATGTCAAGGCTGCCGCACTCTCAAATTCCATGGCTGAAAATGCGGGCCTCGTGCATGAGCGTGATGGAATGAAAGACGAAATCTTGAAGCTCAATGCTCGTCTCAAGGATGCGGACGCAGCTCTCGATGAATGTACACGTCTTCGTGCTGCTCTTGAGCAGGAGCGTACACGCCGCAAAGAACTCGAGAAACTCTTGGACGATGCTGGCCTCCTGAGCACCCCAAAGCTTCCTCACGCAGCCAACGGGTCTTGGAGACGGTCGCCTTTTCCTACAAAAACAGTTGGTACACGCCCCCGTGGACTTGGATTCCAGTCTATCGACTCTGAAAGCTCCACTACCGATGTTGAGTCGCTGGATGACAGCTTCGCGAAAGCCGAGTCCACTTTGGATGCGGTCGCAGAAGAGGAGGCCGAATTTTCTGACGAAGACGACGGTCTGGCTGGATATGAAGACGAGGAAGATTCCGATCTCAGTTTCTCGAGTCCGGGTGGTTCATCCATTGGCTCCACGGACGAGCTTGGTGTCAAATCCGAAGCTCCCGCACTGGACCGCCCGGTCTGCCCTTTGCCTACCCAGTCAGCTCATGAGCCCCGCGCGTCCCTGTCAAAGACTTGGACCTTCCCCAGAGGGAAGACTGTCACTCCCGTCAGGCAAGATGACGAGGTTGACCGCTTTTTCGGTTGTTTGGATGATGTTGACAAAAGCCCACCCCTCTCCGAGGAAATCAACCAGAGCACATTCTCATCTGCATTTCGGTCCATGTCTGATGACGACGAGTTACCACCTTTTGTCATTCCCTGCGATGTTGGTGTCGTGGTCGAGTCTGCGTTGTTGAGGAATCTTGACGCCGTCCCCGAAGAGGTCGAAGAACATGGCGTTGCAGATCCCAAAGATGATGAATTGGTCGGCGAGGAAGTTGAAGGTGGAATTCGATTCACCTTCAATGCTCCACCTATCATTTGTGTGACGCCTCCTCCAGATGTCTGCGTAACTCCACCTCCCGAAATCCGTGTTACACCTCCGTTGGAGACTTGCATGACGACACCCGCTGTACGCCCTGGTCTAGACAACACCGTATGTAGTAAACCACCCATTTCCATCCCCGAGCCAGTTGAAGATGATGAAGACGAGAGCTCCTTGACTTTTGTGTTTCCTCCGAAAGTCCAGCCTAGGCGTGTCGAGCGTGTGACCCCTCCCCCGCGTTCGTCGCCACCCACGTCTAGTGGTGGTCCCCGCCCGAGCAGCACGAGCGACAGTCCGCCTTCCTCGATTCCTCGGGCAATTCCGCTGCGGTCCATGTCTCCTAGGACACCGTCGATCATGTTTGTGCCATCTAAGAATGTGTCTGGTCGCTTCACGGCATCATTGGCTTACTCTACACCTCCCTCCAAGACAACGTCATCGTCGATCCCTCAGTTGGTCACCTCACCCAAGTCCTACTTCACGCCTACTAAATCGCAGACGTCGGACATCTCATCGAATCACGGTCAGTCAAGCACCCTAAATGGTTCGACCTCTAAGCCCCATTCCAAAGTATTTATGAGTACGCTCAACTCATTTGTCTCTTGTGCTTCACAGCCAACGATTCCATGTCCGCTCTCAGATGCCCGAGCTCCACACAAGGTGGCAGCAATCCGTCGGAGGTGAATTGTTGCAACAATCCCGACTCATTATCAAGCGTTTGTGAATATTCTTATGCTCAAGACACTTCATTATCCTCTATTATGTCCAATCCGCTTGCGGCACGACTACCCTTCCAGAAACTATCAAAATTCATCCCATTCTCGTGGACGCCAGGTGCGACCGCGGTTGCAACGTATATCGATCCCAGCAGCTCGGGCAGTCCGAGTGTGGAAGCAACGGATACTGCCGTCTCGCTGTCAAGTATTGACAACAGTGCATCTCGCCCAGCTCAGCGGAGGTTCGTCTCGAGGGCCAGGCAGTTAGAGAAGCTGAGAAGCAGATTCAGTTTGGAAAAGAAGAACGGGATGACGCCCTGTTCCATGGTGAGCGCTTGCAAGGGTTGCAGCGCGGGCGATGTTTACTTGTGACGTGAGTGTACCCTTGTTGGTTGCGTATTCTGCATGCGACAATGGTGGCATCTTGCTGTCCATTCAGAGCATGCCTTTTTTTCTCGAGCCCCTGGTTGCTTGTCACATATCTCCCCTTCCCATCCGTCTCCGTGTACTGCGGTGTCGTTTGTGGAGAAAGCCACCACATGATGTGCCAACATTGTTGTCGCTGTATTTTATACCATCCGCATTTTGAAAAAGATAAAAGATCTCAGGACGCTTTGTTCATGCCAATAACTTTGTCAATTAATCCATGTCTATGCTTCTTGATCCACACGGATTAGTTTGAGTCAGTACTTGCGTGAGCTGTTGTATCGGAGGATTCCGGAAAGTGGGTGACCGTGAGAGCTCGACAAGTTCTGACTGAAACTTTGGACCACCAGGAAGATTATTACATTGACTATCGAACATGGCCAGCAAAGGTGCAAGGCAATTCATGCGAAACTGGTACGCCGTCGAGGTATAGTTGTGTCTCTCGCTCGCCTGGTCTCGGAATCCTCAAACCTCTTCATTTCTGCAGGCCATACCACTGTATGCACGTCTCGATTCTTGACAAGTTCAATGCACTAATGTCAACATAGTTATGCAGTCATTGGTTTGTCTGTCGGCGGTGCTACTTGGTATCTGACACGTCTTGCGCGAGGGCCTTCGGGTAAGTTCTACCCTCACATTCCGTTATGGACCTGACCGTCGGCGTAAAAGTGGTCTGGACGAGGGGCAACCCTGCCCCTTGGAACGATGTCAAGCCCGACGAAAACACCAAGTTGATGGACCCCTCTGGCAAATTTACCAAGAGGTTTGTCGTTTCGTCTTTTTCTTGAGCTGGCAAATGTTTATTTGCCTTGACACCGTAGCTGGACGCGGGACAGGCTATAAAGAATCGATTATTGTCTTTTTTTTTGTCGACCCACATGCGTTGTGTGTGCGATAGACGTGCCAAATACATCTTTTGAATTCTCTACGCCGTTTGGACGATGTGAACGCGCGGCTTTTATGTCTCATGTGACCCTACCACTTCCACCTGATAGAGGCTATAAGCGGGCCTGTGTTGGCAACTGGCACCCAGCGTCTCTGGCTTGTTCTCTCTCCCCTCCTATCGTGGTCAGTTACTAGACCCAAGATAATGGTCGAACGACTAGATGCACCACAACCAACCTTTCCTCTTCCGCCGCTAGCAGACATCCCCGACGAGGACACTGACAAGGCGGACGACGCAAAGCGTATTGTAAATGGGGCACACCTGATATCCTTTGTATCGCACGTAAGCTGACGGCCCTCCGCCATCAGACGACCCACTTTGGGCCTGCCGATGTCGCGTTTCCCACAGCGCCCCCCATCATACTTGGCGCAGCATCGTTCTCGGCATTTTACAACGACAATGATCATATTCGGGGTGTGACACCTCTCAGGACGACGAGGCTCGCGCTGAGGTACGTTTGCGCCATACGTATTAGTGGCGCTGCAGGAGATTCAGACAATGACTATAGGTATGGCATTCGTGCCTTTGATACGTCTCCATACTATGGACCATCCGAGATCGTGTTGGGGAACGCACTAGAGACAGTCAAAGACGAGTTCCCTCGGTCGTCCTATCAGATTGTACGTGCCGTTCAAGGCAAAAGAAGACGGACCCGTATTGACTATGGTCACTCACGCGCACGCCCTCTCTCCAAATGTATATGTAGTTCACGAAATGTGGAAGGTTTGGAAACACGCGGGACGCGTTCGACTATACCCCTCAGGGCGTGCGTGCCAGCATCCAACGCAGTCTCGCGCGATTGCACACGACGTACCTCGACATCGTATACCTGCATGACGTCGAGTTCATTGCCGAATCCAAGGCACCGAGGACGTCGGGCGACCATCGCGCTGCGCTGCGTGCTGAGGCGGGCGCGTATGGTTTGGAAGAGGGTCGAGAGGCGGTCGTATATGGGGATGGCGATCGGGAGGTGCTCACTGCTGTTGGGGAACTGAGAAGACTACAGGACGCGGGTGTCGTCAGACGGGTGGGGATCAGTGGTGCGTTTCTCTACCAACCTTTGTCACGTCGAGGTCGTCGACGCTAAAATGAAATAATTCACTCAGGTTATCCCTTACCTACCCTGCTACGACTTGCAATCCTAGTCAAGCACACTGCGCCGTACAAGCCATTGGACGTCGTCATGTCGTATTGCCATCTCAACATCCAGAACCGCACGCTGTTGGGTTTCAAGGCGGCGTTTGAGCAACGCGCTGGTGTCAAGCAAGTCATCACTGCATCTCCGCTCAGTATGCGACTTCTCGCCCCCAACCCACCCGCTTGGCACCCGGCGTCGGACAACATCAAGGAGGCCGTCAAGGAAGCTGTTCGTGTGTCTAGGAAGCCTGACGACGAAGGTGGTTTGCCCGAGCTCGCTTTGGAATACGCCTTTCAGAAAGCAAGGGAGGTGGAAATACCCACCGTGGTGGGGCTTGGCTCGCTCAAGGATGTGCACGAAAACGCGCGGATATGGTACAGTGTAGATAAACAAGGCCTGGGGCAAAACGAAGAGTGGAAGCGGCGCGTCCAGGATGTGATATCTGTGTTTGGAGAGGGCGATGGTGGATTATTAGATCGCTCTTGGGAGAACCCGGGGTTTCTTCCTGTATGAACAGTCAGGCAAAAACGGTAGGCACAAGGAGCATGAGATTCTGTATTATCTTTACAACCACAATGGTACCATAAGCGTACACGCCAAGAAACCGACCATCTTTTTTATCCAAAAAAGTTTTACTTCGCATCTCACCGGGTCCTGATGATTCCAGCATTGACAAGTTTGACAATCTTGTCACGTATGCCGGGATTCTTCATGTGGTCCTGCAGTGCGCCAGGGTTGGACTGTGCTTGTTGCAGGATCTGCTGCATCACGGGGTCACCCATGATCGCCTGGCGTAAAACCCGGTAAGTTTCGTGGTCATCATTGAACATGCCCAATGGAACATACGGCGACTTCTGGGTCCTTCATCGCTCGCTCGAGCGTCTGCTCCTCGGTTTCTCCTGCACGCTGACTAAAGAGTGCTTGTTGCGTCTTCATCTCCTGAGCCTGGATCTCGGCCGTGTGTGCGTTCGCAGTATCGGCCGTCGATGCAGCTTGTAGGGCCTCGAGTCCCTTGCTATACTCGCGCATCGAATGCAGAATCGAGGCTTTACGAATGTGGGCTTTGACTACCGTCATTTGGAGTTCAGTCGACGTCCCGTGCACGATAGAGCTCACGTACCAAAGGAAGGGTCGACCTTGATAGATTCGTCGGCGTCCTTGAGCGCTTCAGCCAAGGCCATGAGCTTCATGTATGCCGCAGCACGGTTGTTGTAACCCCGAGCATCGGAGGGGTCGCGCTTGATGCTCTCCGTGTAAATCTTCACAGCACCTGCAAAGTCACCCGCCTTGAATGCAACGTTACCCTCCTCGCGAGCGATAGCAGACTTGGCAGGGTCAATGTAAGATTGACGTTCTGCCTCCACGAGCGCCTTTTCGGTGGCCTGGAGCTTGGCGAGAATGGCAGCATCTCGGTGCTCAGCGAGCGACTTTTGGAAGTACTTTTTAGCAGATGCAAGGTCGCCCTTCTGCGAATAGGCAGAGCCAACACGTCCAAGAGCCTTTGCGAGAAGCTTAAAATCGGCACGGTACTGCAACGTGCGTGAGTACGACCAACTCTGTGTTCCCCGAGGTTTAAGAAAAGGACGGGAAACTTACACTCCGTCCTTCCTCGACTGCCCTCTCGCATGTTTCGATACACTTGTCGTATTCTCCTTGTTCAAGGTACACAGCACCGAGATTAGTAAGGAAGGTGATATCCTTTGGCCAGAGATCCCAGGCCTTTGAGAATGCAGAGGCTGCCTCATCGAATCGTCGTTGCTTGTAGTACTCGGAACCCTTCTCTTTTTCAGCGAGCGCATCAGCCTTGACTTTCGCCTCTTCTGCGTCTTCCTCGGACATCTCGATATCTTCCTTTTCTGGCTCGGGTACGGGTGGTGGTGGGGTAGGCTTGCTGTTGGAGGTGGAAGATGAAGCGGTGGGCCGAGCACGAGGAGGGGATCGGGGAGGAGATGGAGCGGAAGTCTTGTTGAGACCGGGGGGAAGATCGTCTGATCCCTCTTCGCGGGAGAAGCCTTGCAGGTCAATACCCATTGCAACACCAAGGACGTCGATCATTCTTGGATCCGAGCCCAGGGCTCTAGACATGAATCAGCGTCTGGCGTGGAAGATTAATATCGATACAGTCTTACGATTCTGCGAGCTTGGGGTTTTGTTGCATCAATTGGAGCTGCGTGGGCGAACAATGAATCAAAATGGATCACGGTCATGTCAATCAGGTTGCATACCTTCTGAACGAATGCAGGGTCCGCAAGATGCTTTTGTGTGCGCGGGTTCGTTGCAAGCTTCCCGATGAGATTGGGATCTTGGAATAGCTTTGCAAATCCCAACTCAGGCCCTGCACCAGTATCCTTGGCTTTGGGGTTATCAATGTCTGGCCAAGATCAAGGTAGGTGCTCTAAGCAGACCTTGTGCGTCCTTGACCTCCTGTAGGCCCTTGCGAAGCGCGGGGCTGTCTTCAAATTGGATGCCCTTCTCGTAGGCAGCAATGGCTTCGTCATATCGGTGAGCTCCGTGCAAGGCGGCGCCCTTCCTCGTATAACCCTTTCCCCAAGATGGATTGAGAGTGACGCACTGAAAGTCGGTTAGGATGGCCTTTGGTAGATAGTACCGATGGAACGGAAACGAGTAGAACAACCTTTTCAGCGTCTTCGAGCGCCGCGCTCCACAACCTCTTGCCGGCCCTTGCCGCACTCCGGTTGGAGTATAGGACATGATTGGAAGGGTCGATGGCTATGGCAGCTGTAAAGAGCTCAATGGCCTTGTCATAGTCTTTGGCTGCGAATGCTTTGTTGCCTTGATCTTTGAGGACGCTTGCCTATGACCAAGGTCACAAGATGATACTCAGTAGAGTAAAGTGAACCTACGTCGGCCATGTGTGCGCGGTACTACTAGTGTTCACTTTGGAGGGCAAGGAGGATGTGCCAGGGTACGTCTGTCAATATATATTACCTCCAAAGCGCTATGTCCCCTTTTGCGCAAGCCGGGGGCGGAACCTTCTCGAAACTTCGCGCAAGGATCATTTGTAGGCAGCTCCTTGAATTCTGGTACAAGTATTCGCTAATAAAATCCGTCAGAGCAGCCCATCGCACACACTGTCTCATTGTCGTCTGAAGGAGTTTGATCGTCTGAAGTACTTGCATTACGTCCTCGGCGTCGCATGGAACTTACTAAAGTACGACCCACGCCAGGTTATAACTTATCCAAGTGTTCCGCAGGCTAGCGCTCGACGTGGGCACCAAATACGTGATCCTTCCAGCGGGTGTTGTGGTACTTTTTCACATACCAAGGGGCCAGACCTCAGGAAGGCAACTTACCTTGTGAACATGGGTCGTGCGTGCACAGGGGTCCAACTTGCATATTCTATCCATGATGCTGATTGGACTGATCACTAGGACACACCTGGACTAGCAGGAGTTCAACCTTTATATCTGCCGGAGTCTACACTGCGTCTCGGCATATAAATGTTATCGCCGCAGGGTGTGAAGTACGGCCATGATCAGAGTCCACGGACGACCTTCTCAGTTGACGCGCATGGATTGACGGCGCAGCCTGCCTTACTTCCCTTCCCTTCTGCTCAGTGACATGGACACCCCCAATCTCGACTACCGCACTAGAGACACCTATGCATCAGCTGACTTCGGGTCGGTCTACTTCGGGCCCAAACAAACCACAGGTCCCGAATTCTACGACCGTAGCGATCTTTCTCGCAGGGCTGGCCTCGTAGGCGTCGGTGTTGCTGCATTATTCGGTTTGAGCTGCATCGTCGTGGGCATCATTATATTTCTAGACAACGATACGATATCCTCTGGCATTGTGGTTATTTCTCTCAGGAACAGTGGGGAGAACGAGGTACTTTGTCTTGCACTCAACCTCATGGTCACCGCTTGTACGGAAGCGACTGGTTTCCTCCATGGGATTGCATTGCGTTCCGCCCTGGCGTCCCACCAGCGTCTACGCTTCAACACCAACCTTCGTTTGCTTTCAGCTCCGGGCGGCTTGTTCAGTCCAAACGGCACGTTGTGTAATGGCTTGATGGCGATCCTTTTGATCGTCTCCTACACCTCAAGTTTGCTCGCCACCCTGTCCGTCGACATGGAGTCGTCAAGTGGTGTCGACGGTACTGGACTCGCGATTTGCGTCAGCGACGTCCCGCTCATAGTATTGGGCACGACCCTCCTACTGCAAGCAGGTATCGCCCTCACTAGTGCTTGGTCTGCCGACATCTTGACGTGGAGCTCCTCGCCTTTCGATATAACTGCCGCTCTCGTCCACCACGCTCAGATAGTTCCAGAGCTGGGACAATGCATGAATAGCGTTAGCGACGACGCGCCACGGGGGCCGGTGGCTCCATCCCCAAAACAACGGTCTGCCTGGCGCGCGCACCAAAGCATCCGAAAGGTTGTTTTGACGCTTTGGGGGCTTGCGGTCATCTGCATTGTCTGGGGCTTGATTGTCGTGTTTCTCTCTGATCACAACATATCTCATGCCATCCTGTCGTGGTCGTTCTTCCCGCAATCACAGTCCCACGTCATCGCCTATTCCATCCCTCTCACTGTTGGAGTGTATTCGTATTGGGTTTTATACTACGTCAACATGGCGGGCATACAAGGACCTTTGACGTTGGCTCCATTGCTCTGAGCTTGTTGTCAACGTCATTCGAGATGAGAGGGTGTGGAGGAAAGCGACGACGAAACAGGGTACCATGATTTCCTCACATCCTTTGGCCCCCGTCTTTGGGAGCCCTCTGAATGCGGGTTTGCTTATATTGGAGCCCCTGCTGCGTAAGTCGCACCAAGTTTAACTGCCGTTTTCTTCTGTCTGATCATGATTATAGATTGGATGCTTGGGCTTGCCATCAGTTTGGCCGGGACAGCAGAGGACGGGAACCTGACAGCCATCGCCGTGAGCATGTGGCCGTTCCAGGTCGGCACGCTTGACCATGGTTCATCGACCGATCCACTCATGACATTCGGTTTTCAGATTCTCAATTATGCTGGTGCGCTGTTGATTTTCTCGATTTCCGTTACCGTCGTTGTTTTGCGTCGGCCAAAAGGGCCCCAACCTGCTGCATACGGACATGTTCAGACGCTTGCAAATTTGATAGACGAGGGGTCGCCTACCATGTGGTGGGGACATAAAAGCAGCGGGTATCCGTATCATCATGCGGGTGAGTGTCTGGGACGTTCGTTTGCACTTTGGGTCGCTGATCGATTGCTAGGGACGAGTGACTGTCGTCTCCCGGACGTGGATATGAACGCATTGTATGCCTGAGTCTTGGACGGGTAATTTTGACTCAATAACGGACTTGTTCGGACTATTTCCATGTATCTGTGACCTTTCTGACTGCGATTGCGGGTGGTTAGTGGGACATTATTCCGTTGAATCTCGTACACTGTACGTGACCTATTCATTGCATTCGTTGGCGAGCCTCCCTCCTGGTTCCTTTAAGGTTTTAAGTGACGTTGACCAACTTCTTATCGCCCTCGATCGGGATCGGGTCAGAAGCGCGATGGCACACTTGATCACCGCAGGGATGCAACTTGCAGGAACCACAAAGTGGCGTAGCGCAGCTGGTGGACCGCCGGCAAGTGTTGAGCCCTTCTTGTCACCGTTGGCGAAGAACGTGCTGCGGTCTCGCTCAGGACGAACACAACCATCGTCGACGATCACAGACGTATCTCCCCTCTTCCCCTGTTCGAGCACCAGCCAGCGATTCTTGAAATTTCCGGACCGAGTCGGATCTCGAGGCGTCGAAGTCGCTGATCGGACTTTTCTTTTTCCTTCTTATTCCCTGTCTCGAGTGGTGTGCTCCGAGATGTTCGCGGTAGATTCGTCCACGCCGGACGTATAATTTGTAAGGGCTCCCTAAGAGAGTAGATCTGGGTGCTGCCCCGAGGAAACAAGGCGGCGGGGACGTGACCGATGATGAGATCCCGCCAGCGCACGCCACCTGCTTCATGTTCGCCCTGCAAGACTCGGAGGATCGATCTGGGACACGGGCTCTTTGTTTCTCGGGGCTCGACCGTGCCATTTACTGGAATGGATCCCCATCCGAGTTGGTGTTTACGGTGTAAAGATGGGAACTCGCTGGAGGGTGTTGCTTCCCATTCTGGGAGGGCCGAAACGCCGTCAAGTGGGTGTAACGAGCGGGTGATTTGAGCGACGGTGACCGGTGCTGGCGTTGCATGACGACCTCGAAGCTGCTACAGTGAACACGATCGAGGGCAGTTATCGGCCAAAGCCTGTTGGCGACAAGAATGTACCGGCGCGCCCAGCCATCATTTCCGCCACATCGGTGGTGTCTGTGGAGGCGTTTGCGGGGAAAGGAAAAAGACAAGTTCGAGTTCTTTGCTCAAGAGGTTGGTCATGCGCCGTGGTCATCGATATGCGCACCAGGAAATGACGGCGAGAGGCACGCGAATGAAAAGAGAGGGGAAGCGGTCATTTCGTCGCGTGCCAGGTGTAGCTCATCTCCGTCGAAAGCGAGAATGGACAGAGGCGCGATGGCTTTTTGGAGCAGGCGCTCGTCACGACAGGGATCCACGATATATTTTATTTCCCTTCACGTGACATTATATGGTTAGGGTTTGAAATAAATATGTAAAACCCAGAGCATCCCTCTCGGCGCTCGATCCGGAGGGGCATCATTCATCATGCCAGACGACTCCACCAACACCAGCGACCCGTCCTCCTCCTCCTCCGCCGCACCCCGCACAAAACAACACCGCACTCCCACCGCAGCTGGCTCTGTCCGCTCACGAACAAGCCCCCCGCCCGGTGACCACGACCCGCGTCCACCCACAAAGCGCGCCCGCAAAGCCATCAACTGTGAGCCTTGCAGAAACAGCAAGCTCAAGTGCGACAGGTACCTCCCCTCCCCCCTCCCTCTCCTTCCAACGCCAAGCTCACTCCCACCAGAAACCGTCC
>JBBPQE010000053.1:0-77718 GCA_038092335.1 Boletus vinaceobasis
TGGGATTTTGGTTGGTAACAAGGGTTTGACGACGGCGTTCGCGGTATCGGCGATGCGGGACTACAAGGAGCTGGAACTCCGTCTGCGTTCGTATGACTAGAGCTCGAGGTGTTTTCGCAGACATATCCATGACACCGAAGCAGCATCCGTCTTTCAAGTGCTACAGCACGATAGACAATGGCTGGCGTTCTGTAAACATTTGTATTTATTTCCACGGGTCGGGTCGTTTACAGTCGCGTTGGCATCACTAAAATGCCCCAAACCTTGCGTGGCCTTGAAAGGCCCAACAAGGTCCTCCAAGACTATGCAAGGTATAGTGGAATCACAATGTGTTGCAAGGAAATACTCCGGGTTTGCAATGCATTATTAGGCGGTCGTTATCAGTCCCATCTAGATAGCCCCTATGCAAGGTCTTACTACTCGGGCGTCATCTGGCAGCTCACTCAAGATAATATTAGCCCACCTATGGCTTACTGGGATTGAGGATGCTACGTAGTACATCTGTGTTGACAACACTGAAACGGGTAGTACGAGGTCGAAGTTGTGGGCGCGCGAGCGTGGTGGATCTATTGCGGAGAAGGAAGATGGGTGGTTGTGCGAGCATGGTACCGATCAAGCAACGCCCATTTGCGTAGGGTTGTGTTTGTTGGTGCTGCTGGGGGTTTTAGTGTCACCTTCTATTGACAGTGGGTCTATGTCACGGAGCAGCGGTGTGAGCATGGTGGCACACATACCATCGCTGTCATCGCGTGATTGCACTGACAGTCGTTCTCGTTGTGTCGTGTTTCGTGTGTCATGTTGTTTGTGTGTCGCGGTAAGTCAGTCATCCTAGCCGTTGTCGGTGTGCGGTGGGGGAGGTAGTGGGTGCGTCGATGTCACGGCGGCGTCAAAACTCGTTGTCCTCGCCTAGTTGTGTCGATGGTCGCCTTGAACACTAGATAGATAAATATCACTCACCCAATGAGCTCAATGTGATGAAGGCTCGGAACAAGGGAGATAAGCAGATAAGTCGGAGTCTGAATATGCAACGCGACTTGTCACATTTGTGTGACACAATTCTACCACGTGACTTATTTAACCCTTCTCCGCGGGCGTAGACCATAGCGTCGTAAACTGGTTGATGAGACGTCTTGGCTTTGCACGGAACATTACCAGGAAATTCCCGTGCAACCGACTTATAAACAGTGTACGTTAGAAGGCACAACTGATGAAGGAAGGGAATAGAACGGACTCCAAAATGGTCTGATGAACTTCCTTCATACACTCCCATGGTCTGTACTCTTGCCTTCTTAACCACGACGGGTCCTTCAGATTCGAGAGCATCGATAGGCAGATATTGCGTAGGGTGTTCGAAAGGATGGAAATCCGGGCAAGTTCCTCGAATGTTCTGAGCGAATATACTGTAGAGCGCCCGATTGCGCCGCACAAGGCTCTTGTCTGAACTGGCACCTGATACGGCACCCTTGAAGCCATCGCAGAATGCGTTGACTCTCACGAGAACTTCGATTTGTGGATCACGGCTGGGTAGTGCACCGATCTCTCCAAGCAACAAGCGAGTAATCACTCGACATCTTCTCTGAGCTGTGGTATGCTGTACAAAGATTCGTTGAGCCCAGAGTGAAACTCAAGTATGCTGTGGTGCTACGTACACTTTTTTGATGTGACTGACAAGCAAGACACTAATATCTGATACACATGCCGGGAGTCCAAAACGCCCACGATTAGTAGCCTCGCTCCAAGGTGAGGTCGTGTTGAAATAGTCTGCAGCGATGCGCTGGAGCGTTGCTCTCGAAAGTCGCTCTGCCCGTCGGGCATCGTCAGGGAGACGAACGTAATAATACCCGTGCTTCAATGGGTACTGATGTCCTCACGGCACCGTCCCCGAGCATATCAGGTTTCATGAGGATCCTATGAAAAATCGTTGAGTCAATTTTGGCAGTACACAAGACGCAGCGAAGGTGTGGTGGATGAGGTGAACGGTCTAACCCAGGTAACTCCGCTCAGCCACTGGCAGCTGGGCTGTGCACATACCCGTGACATACCTACACTGTGCATGCGGGTACCTTGCACAACGGTGCACATACCCGTACCTGCGACACCCACGGTGTTATCCCAACGCGTGCTACTGGCGGCGGCGAGCCGGTTGCTTTAGTAAGTGGGCTTCATGTAAATGGTATATATTCCATTTACTTGATTTTTTGGCTGACTACCGAAGGAGCGAGTCCACGGGTGTCGGTTTGTTCCCCCTCTCCTAACACACGCCGGATATATCTAATAACCTTCGTTCGAGCAGCCCCGTGAAACCCTGGACGATCCCATACTCCGAAGGTTCATCTAAAAGAGTGTCAGCCGTTCTTATTCGCCTTCAAGCTGTTGCCTAATCAGCTGCGTGTCATGGGATTTTTTTTGTACCACGGTGGTGTATCTAAGGTTTTGACGGTGAGTACTCAGCAGACACAATCATGACTTGTCGTAAAACCATCATAGCCTCATGTCAGGAGCTGATGCGACAAGGTCAGGAGTTGATATGACCAGGTCAGGAGCTGATATGACCAGGTCAAAGTTGATATGATCAGGTCCGGCAGTAGTAGTGGACCGTTCATAAAGTGGAGAACTGCCATTCCGTCTCGTACCGTCAAGTATCTCTCACTCGCTCGATCACAGGCTTAGCTATGATTTCCTCAGCAGAACATTCCCCTCCAGAATCTGTGGAGGGGTCTCCCGTCTTCCCCCCTCTGTCACCTACTTCCGTGTCTTCTCTCGGGACTCCCCCTCCTTTGAACGCAAAGCCTCTTCCTCTTATCACCCGGGATCGCCAGATTGATAATGTAATCTTCGATCTCGGTGATGTTTTATTTACTTGGTCGCCCAGCACCACCACTTCCATCTCACCTAAAACTTTACACTCCATTTTACGCTCTTCTACTTGGTTCGAGTACGAGAAGGGTAACCTTGGCAGAGAACAGGCTCATGGTCTTGCTGCCGCAGAATTTGGTCTAGATGTTTCCGAACTCAGCGCCGCTTTCCGTGTTGCCGAAGACTCCCTTCAGAGGGACCCTTCCATGCTCGCCTTCCTCCACGATCTCAGATGGAACAGTGGCATCCGGCTTTTTGCCATGTCCAATATCTCAGCACCCGACTGGGAGGTTCTCCGCCATAAAGGTCACCCCGAAGACTGGGCCCTTTTTGAGCGTGTTTTCACGTCTGCCGCAGCACGCGAGCGGAAACCGAACCTTGGATTCTTCCGACAGGTTCTGGAGTCCACTGGGATCGACCCTCGTCGTACCGCGTTCGTGGACGACAGGTTGGAGAATGTTGTATCGGCGCGGTCCTATGGGCTCAAGGGAATCGTTTTCACATCATTTGACGAAGTTGTTCGCGAACTGAGGGCGCTTGTACGGACCCCGGTGGTTGACGGAGAACAGTACCTACGTGACCATGCAAAGGAAATGAAATCCATCACTAACACGGGTGTCGTTCTTGAAGAGAACTTTGGGCAATTACTCATCCTCGAGACCACGGGGGATCCGAGCCTTGTCGATTATGTCAAGTTTCCGCGGCTAAGCAATTTCTTCAAGGGTACGCTCGAGTCGTCTCATTTGTCAAAAATAATGACTGACTGTTTGCGCCAGCGGAGCCAGTTCTTACTACAGCGTCGTACCCCTGCGACCTCGACACGACGTCTATTGCATGCACGGTGTCGGATAATTTCTCTCCAGAAGTCAAGAACGACATCATGGACGAAATTTTGAGTCTCAAGACCAAGGATGGGATTATCCAGACATACTTCGACGTCACGCGTCCCCGAATTGGTACGTTTCCGAAAATACCATGTATCGTATACCCATTCATGGTGTTGATGGTGCTGGAATCTGCTAGATCCTATTGTCTGTATCAATGTCCTCACCTTTTTTTATTCCAATGGCCGCGGCGGCGAGCTACGGGAGACCTTTGACTGGGTCTATGATGTTCTGAAGAACCGAGCATACATGGACGGAACCTTGTATTACTACGGTGCTGACACGTTCCTCTACTTCCTCTCTCGCCTCCTCTCCGTGTCCATCTACGCTCGTCGACGCATTGGCCAGCTATTTTCTAAGCGTGTCGTGGAGCATTTCGGCACCGATGGGGACGCACTCGCACTCGCTATGCGCATCCACGCCGCCACCGCAGTCGATTTGTGCGACAGTCGAGATTACGAGCGGCTCGGGAGGATGCAGGAGGCGGATGGATCGTGGCCGATGGGATGGATGTACAGGCTTCCTGCAAGCGGGATTTTGATTGGGAACAAGGGTTTGACGACGGCGTTCGCGGTATCGGCGATGCGGGACTACAAGGAGCTGGAACTCCGTCTGCGTTCGTATGACTAGAGCTCGAGGTGTTTTCGCAGACATATCCATGACGGGGAGGGGGTATCCGTCGTTCAAGTGCTACAGCACGATAGACAATAGCTGGCACTCTGTAAACTGGGATTTATGAGTAAAGAAACATTTTGAGAGTACTCGTTTGCACAGTTGACGACGTGATTTCCACATAGTCGAGGAGATGTACGATCCAATCCTGCTTCCGTTCCCGCTTGACTTCTGCCTGAACTATACGCTTTTGTGGGGTCGGGTCGTTTACAAGTCAATCGCATCATCATCTGGTCATGACAAACTTTTCTGATGGGGCGTGTCCCCACGTCATCAGCACCGTAGCGAGCCAAAATTCACGTCACCGGCGACCACGACAACTGACGAAATGAACGGCTGTCGAACAGCTCTCTGCGGATCGGATCGGTGTAAGGCCATGACTTTCTCGAGTAACTCTCAAACGAACCAGAAGTGACCCTGACCTTGCTCTCTTCTTGGGTACGTTCTTTCTGATGATACGCTCCTCTCCATTCGTTCAACGCACATGTTCGGTTAGATCGTCGTCTCGCTCCGTTGGGTTTGATGTGAACGCGCCAGGGCTCTTTGTTGTCGGGTGGACTGGCAACGGGTTTGAGTATCCCCGGCATGCGATCAGCGAGTGTCTTCGGAGGGCTATCGCGCGATCCTCTGGGTTTTTGAGACAGGTGGCATCATGCATCATGCATCATTCTCCAAGCGCGTGGGATTTTCAATGGTAAGTATGCTGTACCGCGCCGGTGGATCAACCGATGCGGTGACCACCAGAGCTTGTGGGAGCTGTGTAGATTCGAAACTCACCGTCGAACGGTTTCGAAGGTATCTTCACCATCGGGTTTAGGTCAATCGCTTGAGGAAGGTAAAGCGATAGCGTTCTTGCTTGGGAACAACTCCGCTATACATGTTACGTTGTTCCGACTGAGGTGTATTGGGATTGAACAAGTCTCAGTGCTCTGATTGATGATCTACCATTGATTCGACATGTCAGGCCAGAAACGTTTGATGGTGATCAACGCCGCTGGGCTTACGTATCGGAGCAATGCGGATATCACCCAAAGACCAAAGACCCGTACCGGTACCGCATCACCTAATTTGGTAATATGACCCCTGAATATGTTAGCCGATGGTCTCGAGGTGTGTAACATACAACTCACCTTTTCTTTTGCCTTATCAATGAACGTATTGTCGTAACATGCTACCAGGGCAAGTCTGACTTCGGATCTGTTCGGTACGCGGAAAGATGGGAAAACTCCCAACGGCAAGTAAACCAAACTAATGCTAAGCGAAAGGGGATGTCAGCGACGTTTCCGTGATCGTCTGAAATACACCACTCGGGCATGCGCAGAGCAAAGGTTAACTCTGATATAGTGTTGGCTATGGGCTGTCGAGTATAAGGCATGTCTGACAAGCATATTGGATGTTCAGATCCATACCGTGGGTGATGCAATATATGTGTTCGATTTGGTGAAACACGTGCTCGGGAATTGGAGAGGTCCTGGTAGGAACATTGTCAATGTACATCCACTCGCGATTATTTCCACTTGTTGCGAAAAATACAAAGTGAATCGCGTCGTACTGTAGCTACATGCCAACTAGATGATGGCAAAAAACACAAAAATGAAATAGAAGAGCGAGAGTGAGAGAGCACTAATACTGTATTGGGTTTATGATGCCGACTGGATAATGTACTGCTGGAGAGTCTTAAGGCTAACTTGGTGTGCTAAAATGCAGGGCGAGATAGACTCGAAATGAGAGATTGAGAACATTCTCAACAAACACTGACGAAAGAGTTAGGACAGGGGAAAAGGGGATGCCACTCTGACGCTCAAAAGACAAGGGACATAAGAAAAGGCGAGATGAAAGTGGAACAGAAAAACACCGACCGTCCACGGAGAGGCTCAGCCTTCATCCGCAATGCTGTCCCCCTTAATAGCCTCCCCATTACCGTAACCAACACAGCTAGCAATTGCAGGTCCAACGTATCGTAGTGGTATTGCAACGTTAAACTGAGATTGGTTCGGGAGTGCGCTGCGTGGGAGGTTTGCTGACCCAGGCGCAACCAACTTGAGGGCCTTGGGTTGATGCGTGCTCCAACTACGCGAAAGGCTCGCGCCAAGTTTGCCGTCGAACCCGCGGAGATTGGCAGTCACATTTGTAGAGTGCGCAGGCATTGAGGCCATCGGCGAGTATGGGAAAGGGGTACTTGAAGGAGAAAAAGATGATACGTGCAGAAGCATGACAAATTCCTGTGTCGAATTAGTAAGAGCCACCATCTTGGAACGGAGATCTGGGAAGACTGCATGAGAGGAACCATGTGTCTTAATGAAGTTCGACAGTTTTACGACGATCTACCGTGAAGGAAAGCGAGAAAAATGTCAGCCGGGGAGGAAAGGACAATCAGGAATATAAACTGGACGGGTATTGGGGCAAAGTTGACTCACCTTCACGAACAAGTGTGCATTGTCTCGTAGGGCTCTCCTGTCGGCAGTCGGGTCTCCAGCACGCACAGTAACGATGTTGACCCGCAGACGTTCCGTGACGATCTTGGCTTTGTCAATGGAATCGCGGAAATCTCCACTTAACCCTGGTGTCTCCGACATTGTCTCTACCATCTCTTGCATAAGCTCCCATATAGCCGGCGCTGAATTCACTGCAGCCTCCATCGAGTTTAAGGCATCGTTGTCAACCAAGGTTCTCGACAGTGGAATATCGAGTGTCGGTCGGCGTGCGGGAACCTGAGGCGACGAAGGCGAAGATGATGCTGTCAACGAGGCTTGTGATGCTTGCCGTGAATGGGATCCATTTCGAGCCATCCACGTAGGACGAGGGGGTAGTGACACTGACATTGGAGGCGAAACGCCATGGGTCGTTCCTCCTGCCATAGACGAGGTGACGAGGCTAGAAGTGGATGCAGATAGTGGCGCAGCTGAACCTTTCTGCCCAGCACGCCGGGTTGTTGATATACCGTTCGGGAGGTTAGGCGGCAGGGGCAAGTCATAAGACGGCAACGATTTCCCAATCTCCACGTCCTTCGAACTGAATGATCCAGCATGCCGTCGCGTCGTACGAACTCTTCCTAGAGTGGTAGGTGTGGGACGCGATCTCGCAATCGGAATGTTGCGCTGGAACCCCGAGACTGGCGATAGCCCTACATTGGCAGAAGGTAACGAGGAATCGGTATTTAAGGCTGGGGGTCCCATGATGTGGCCTTTCGTCTTGCAAGAAGTAATTCGGCGAGGGTCTGACAAGTAAGGCTTAATGGCTTCGATGTGAGGAATCATACTTCGCCAAGCGTGTGATATCTCTGCAGCTGCTCCGTAAAAGATGAGCACAAGCGAGCGCATATATCGATCGTCATCTTTTGATGCTAAAATCTTCAGTTGCAGAGAGAGCATTGCAATCGCCTTTCCAAATACAGCGGCCGAATCCCTACTGCTTTCAACCAATGCTCTGCACAGAAGTGACGGAGGCGTCGTCTTCTTCGCAACAGTATCAAATTGCTCAAGAGCACCGTTAAGCTGCGTCATGTAAGCATACGCCGGATCTGTGACCTTTCGAAGAACCGACGAAAGCTTCTGGTTGATCGTATAAGTGATGTAGTGAGAGAGCGCTTGGTGTACTTGAGAGAGTGAGAAGTAGAGGGAACGTGCGCATTCGACCAGGGAGCGTAAGGGAGGCGATAAATTATTGGCAATCGCATTAGCGGGTAAAGCGGAGAGACGTTTAAAATAGGCATGGCGTTCTGTGTCGGGGACTGGGTGCGGGCGCTCCGCGGACGTTGGCGATGCTGAGGATGGGGGTGTCGTCGTGCATTGCTTCTGCATTTTTTGTGGTGTAGATCCCTCGGAAGACGAAGACGAAGAATCTTGCCGATGCGATAGAGGGGAGGGGACGGTGAAATCATCGTGTAGCGTTCCATTCGTACACGAAGGTGGCGCGGGAGGAATGACCGATGACGTTGAATCAAGTGACTGTGCGCCGTGCCCCTGGTCACCGAACCGAGGTGAGGTGCGCAGGTCAGGGATACTCTTCCTTCCGAACAATGCAGGCCGACGGTCGCGACTCCCACGCGTAAACGAACCATTCCTTTGGTGCTGGAAGCCATCAGGTACAGTAGTATGATCGTCGTCAGTTGACGACACGGACTCTTCAGGAGTTGGTAAATAGCTCTCGGGCGAGCTGGAGCGGAGAGGCGGGTCATACGGGGGTAATGAACCCAGCCTGAGGGGTGGTGGTCGTTCGAAACGCGGGGAGTGTGCAGACCTGGAGGGCGGTGGAATCGGAGGGAGGGGGAGATGGTCGTGAATAGAAAAGGTCCGAGCATGTGGTGTGGGTTCCTCTGCTAGTGCTGTCCAGGACTGCAAACTCTCCTCGCTGAAAGTGTTTCTAAGAACCAACGTCGGACATGACTGAATCACACTTACATCGAATGATTAAGAGCAGCACGTTCGCTCATGAATGACTCCGCGCTAGGCTTGGGTTTGATGTCTAGACGGGGCTGGCTATTTTCCCGTAGCCACTTTTGTAATGCAAGGATCCAGTCCTTCGCAGCTTGTGGGTCATTGGGGAAGCCATTCATTTCAATGGTTGATTTCGGTGGCCACTCAATAGGATTATGGTCTACTTTCAATACATCTAGGCTGCCAAAATCAGCCAGGTACCCTGGCAGGCGGGTGATCTTGTTGCGTGAAATGCACAAGACCTGCAAACAGAACGCGGTTTGAACCCTATCAACGAACTAGTTGGAAAGGCCCACATGAAGCTTTGAGAGCGAGCCTGGCTGTGTTGGTAATCGTTTGATTTTGTTCCTACTAATGTCCAGGATTTCTAAGGAAGGAATTACAGTCAACTGCAGTTACGTTAGACACCAACGACAGTGACATGAAATGCTGCGGCACATACGACGTCCGGAAAAACAGAAAAGCTATTGTTCTTGAGGTTCAGATAACGTAGACGGGACAAAAGTGCGAACGCTGTTGGAAGTGTTGCAAGACGGTTGTAACCGAGCGCAATTCTGACGTATGGGAGGTCCGTAGATCAGTCTGCGCCATGAGCGTGTCGTAGCAAAGGGGCAGACCTGGTAATTGAAACCTGCTCTGTAGAGAATTCACTCCTGCCGGCGGTGGCCAGACGCTCAGCACCGTCCTCTCCGACATCGGTGAGATTTTTGTGAGTGAAATCCAAGGTCGCTCCACTGTCTGGGGAGCTGGCCAGAGCTTCCGCAAGATGTTGGTCGGTCAACGAAGCGGAGGGCGAGGGGGATAGAGCGCCACTCCGCCTAGAGCTCGGGAACGGAGACGTGCGCGCAACAAGACGGTCAGCGTCAGAGGAGGACATGGGGGACGGGAGGGAAGAGTCGAGCCGGTGCTGGACTGTTGTCGACGTCGAACAGCGACAGACGTGCTCTGGGCCAGCTGGGACCACAACTTGGCTTGGCAGTTGAGTTGACTGACTGCTTGAAAAAGCTATACACACGCGTAGCTATGAACACTTTGGACACCCCCGTGACTCAACCTGATACACATCACCACTCTGCTGGCAACACCGCTAAATTCGTTCCGTTCATTCAACTACCTCCTGGCAGACCGCTGGACTTCATCTAAAACCACATTGACACGGAGAAGCTCACATCCTCGCTCCGCATGGCATGCCACCACCCCGGGGGGAAAAACAAAAGGTCACCAGGGTTCAGTGTCACGCAAAACGCCTCATCAGGCACCGTATCCCAAAACAAAGGAAAAGTTGTTTGGGAGGCCTCCCTTTCGTGTAATGTCGCAGGAAACACATCCACTTGAGAAGTATTGCTCATGAGCGGGCTAGTCGTGTTGGCTGCCGGGTTGTGGCTTCTCTCAGAGCCAGGCGGGGACGGCTGATAGGGATACATGGCTGCCGCAACGCTAGGTGGTGCAAGCCAGACCGTCTTGCGGCCCACCGCCTGCACTACGGCGTGGGAAAACTAAGCTCTGCGGTATATTTTTAGCAGTAGACGCGAGCTCACCATAGCAATTGAAGAACGCGTCCTATAAACAAGCCGAACCTGACTCCTTTGATGGCTGGCAGAGGACAGATAAACTTACCGTATGAGCAGGTGATACTGTCCCTTTGGGGCCAAGCCATGCATTGACTATTACGTCGGATGGGGGCTCGTAGGCTGGGAAGTCAGGTGAGGCGAGGCAGGCATAGACAATATCAGGGGTAATGATATCCTCCCGCAGTTGGGGAAACTGCGTCAAGAGACTGTGCTGGGCTAGGTAGATGGTATGATGCTGGCGGTGTGCGGAGCCCGCTGATGTAGCTGGGTCTAGGGAAGACAGGAATTCTTCCCAGCTGATTAGCTTCTGGGACCAATCCTCGGACCTGTAGTCATCTCCGACTTCTACGGGAACTATGCGGCCAGGACCTGCGACAGAGAGTAAGTATGAGAGAGACGCCCACTGATGTGGCTGATGCATCGCTGGCCAATCGTCGGCATATCCGTGTATGACAAATGGAGCCCGACTCCAGTGCTTTTGCGCAGTAACAATAGATGGAAGTGCGGTGAGAATGGGTATGCTATTTGTGGAAGTGGATAGAGGAAGCGGAACAGGCGCTGGTTTAGCGATGAAGACGGCGCCAGCGCTGGGGGGGCACCAGGGTATGGTGGCTTGCAGCTGTTTAATTACGTCGTGCACGACATAATCGCGTCGCGCATCGTCGGCAGCAGCCCCTGCAATGATGATTGCATGGTCCAATGTTGCAATACACTGCCTGACACTGTCCTCCTGCAGGACAGGCATTGACGCGTGGGCGAGCACCTTGAATATAGAGGCGTCTATATACAACATGCGCCAGTGAAATGCGGCGCGGCCAACAGAAGAAGGCATTTTCTGGTGCGCGATGTTGATAAAGCAATCCATCGAGGCGATGAAATCAGCAGATATGGAATGATGATGGCCGAGAAGCTGGCGCACGACGGTATGGAATTCGAGATGGACATCGGACTGGGCTGGGGTAGGCTGAGCGCAGAGAGATTGGATGGAGTCGGGTAGAGCGCACCTGGCGCGTGGAGGACGAGGCGGGCATACTCTGTCAGCAAAGACCCCTCCATGACGGGAAATCGCCACGTGCAACAGGGAGGCGGGTGTGACAGGCGCGTGACAAGATCGATTGCTGGGTCACACGGGGACGAAGATAAAAAGGACAACAGCGAACGGACGACCGTGAGAAAGTTCCCCAGACGATCATTTTCCTTTCTGCATCCGGCCCGCCACTCGGCGTAGCCTGTATTCCTTTTTAAGACATGACCTCCCGGTGTGTCATCTCACCTGTCTGAGCTCTCGTACGCTTATCCCCCTCTCCCTCCAGTTTGGACCGGCTCCTTCTTCTTCTCGACACTGGTTCCTCATCTTCTGTGAGGAACACCGCAGCTAAACAGCTCGCTCAGCTCGCCGCCAGGAGTCTCATCAGTGATGTCGCTGTCGAGGACGACTTCAAGTCAAGCCGCCAGCACGCGTCCGTCGGCGACACATCAGCCTGGTCGGAGCTTTTGGCCGTAGTCGCTCGCGTGAGCTTTCTCCATCTTTGTTCCTCCACCTGCGTTATAGAGTTCTTCCATCTCCTAGATATTACCATTTCTACATTCAAAGAGCTACGAAACTAGATCGGCGGCTTCTAATGCCCTCTCGCAAATATTTACTCTCGTGCCTGTCTGGCGTCCTCAGTCAGATGTTATTGACCCACCGGAGGACTTTCCCATCACCCCTCCTGATTTCCCCCCTTTCTCCGTCCAGGAGCTGATGCAGAAAGGTGTCCTCCTTCTGGCCTCTTCCGGAAAAGAGTTTACAAAGCCCGCTGGTATACTCGCCAACTCTGCAGAAGTGAAACGTGCCCGTAAAGAAGCCATGGGCCGACTCGGCCTTGATTTCCTCGATAGCGTCGGGGGTTCCGACGGTATGGACATCGACAAGGAGCTTGCGATCGAGGCAGAACCTGATGCTACGAGCGAACCCGACGTACAAATCAAGAGAGAAGATTCTACATTGTCCGTCTCTCCTATGGAAGTCGACTTCAACCTCAGGAAAGAGCGCTCTCCACCAGCTCGGTCCCATTCCAGCACCCCTGCCATATCTTCACCTGTCACTCCAGCCCCTCCAGCGACCGAGCCCGATGACCTAAGTGGCCTCTCTGCTCGCGAGCGCAATCGACTAAAACGGAAGCGCAAGGTGGGGAGCTCCGCGTTCGTTGCTGCCCCGCCTCCACCTCCCGGCCCTGGTTCACGCTACAATACTACTGCTGCTGGACCGTCCAATAAGTAGGTCAATCTTTTTCGTTATTTATCTCATTGACTGTTCTATAGAGCGCGCCTCTTGTCTGCAGAAGCACAAGAACCGCCAAAGTCGCGCCTCGACAGTCCAAATCCTCCTGTCAAAGCTCCCCCTTCAGATAAGGTTGTTATCGATCCTTCAAAGGGTGGCGCTGTTTCTCCAAAGTCCCCTCAACATTCCAATGCCCTCGAAGTCCCCCAAGGATCATGGGTATGGGGTGGGATCGTTAATCTTCTTGAAGTTGATCTATTCTCGCCTGCATGGGAAGCACGTCACGGAGCGGCGATGGCACTACGAGAATTGCTTAAAACACAAGGTGCATCCGGTGGGATGAAAGGTTGATTTTTCTTGGTCTGTTTTCCTTCCTCTGTTGATCATCTTTTATAGATGGTGTTTCGTCGCAAGAGAACGAGCGTGCGCACGAAGAATGGTGCAATCACCTGGCGGCGAGGCTTCTTTGCATTTTCGTTCTTGATCGCTTCGGGGACTTTGTTTCCGATCAGGTGGGTGATGGCAAGCTTTCGCGCCGAACTTTCGTCCTTAAAGCGATTTAGGTTGTTGCGCCTGTCCGCGAAATGGTCTCTCAGACGCTTGCCTCTCTTCTATTACACATGCCCCTTCGTTCCGTTGGCCATGTACACTCTATCCTTCTGCAAATGATAAGACAAGAATTTACCCTCCCATCAAAGGCCAAAGTAGGGAAGAAGGATGATCGAAACCATGTCTGGGAGGTGCGCCATGCCGGTCTCCTAGGGATCAAGTATGAAGTCGCGGTCAGAAGCGATTTGTTTGACGCCCCAAAGGATGAAGAATCGGGTGATGCGGGCAGAGCAATTCTGACGGGAGTCGTAGATGCTGCTGTATTAGGGTATATCAACTTCCCCGGCAGAAGACGTTCTAGGTTGCTAAATGTCTTCCTCAGGCTCAGCGATCGGGATGATGACGTCCGTGCAGTAGCCGCAAATTGTCTGCTACCCGTGGCAAGGCACCTTGTTGAGCGGTTACCAGATTCGCTCGATCGAGTTTTGGCTGTGCTGTGGACTTGTCTGCGAGACATGAAGGATGACTTAAGCTCCAGCGTTGGCGCTGTCATGGATCTACTGGGTACGTGTAATTTGTTTTATGATTTCCTTGGGTCCGTCCAATCGTCGGCAGGTAAATTGGTAACCTATGGCAGGGTCATCAACATCCTCGGCGATTCAAAATTATCGTGAGTGTGTCAAAGTGTTTTCGGTGTCCTCAGCTAACTTCTTGACATCTTGGTTAGTCTTCCGCTGTCGGAGCTTGCGCCGACATTATTCCCATTTTTCCGGCATACGATCCCGGATGTCCGTCTGGCTGTGGTGAAGACTTTGTCGTCTTTTATGACAGTGTCATCGCTTCCTCGAGACTGGATAGCCACTCCATTCTTGCGCCTTCTTTTCCAGAATCTTATTGTTGAAGAGCGTTCGGACATAAGATCTGCATCGCTCTCTAGTTGGCACACAGCACTCGAAGTCACCTCGAGTACGCCAGGTCTGATCAAGAAGGTAGTGAAGCAACAAACAGTTCTTGAATGGTATGCGGTTGTGATGACGCCTCTCGGCGTTCCTATCGACACGTCCACATTTCATCACCCAACGTTTGCAGAGGATGGGACTGATGCGGCTCCCGAGAGACATAACGTTGACAGGAACATGCTCGCTCAAGACCTCTCCCTCATCTCTTCGGAACTTATATTACAAGCTCGAGTAGCTACTGCAACTGCACTCGCCTACCTAATCGTATACTGGCCTTCGAAGGTACGTCATCTTAGGATAGCTTGCGATCTACTCAGAAAATAAACAACGTTTTAGTCTGTCGAAGAACTCTTTCAGCCTATTCTCCTCCACTATATGGATTCAACGAGCATGCTTCAGAAGTTTTTGGCTGCTATAGTAGCCGAAGAATGGGCATGCGCATATGAAACATCCTCACCGCCTGGCCCAATCCTCGACAATTTCCCTCTCGCTGGCGAACTCGGTACAAAAGCACTTGCTTTCCTCCAAGGATCACCTCCAACAGCATATCACGAGATGGCTTTTACTCTTCACCGCATACACGCCGAGTGTTATTCACTCCTACATTGCTTCTCGAGTGACTGCAAGATCCCCATTTCGCTTATCCCTCACCTCGGAAATGAAATCGACATCACGGGCACCAGGTCTGAGTGCTTTACCATTGACACCGCACATGAGGCTGTGGGCGCTATGTACACGAAACTCAAGGATAGCCTCGGTAGGACGAAGAAGCGCGAGTTAGGTGTTATTGCTGAGAAGAGACGGAAAGTCGTAGAGAGTATCGAGCAGTATGCCGAAGCGAAGGCTCAGCATGATACTCGAGTTTCGGCTGCATTTGCGGCAGCTTTCGTGGCATTCCGAAGCACTCCCGACAAGGTGAGCCCCGTGGTGAAGGGTATCATGAACGGCATCAAGGTGAGCTCGGGATCGCCGTCCTTGGATAGTTACTGAGAGATGCGTAGAATGAGGACAATCTAGACCTGCAAAAACGATCTGCAACTGCTGTTGCCAATTTCATCGACTTCTGCGTGCAACACAATATCAATCAGCCTCCAGATAAGATTGTGAAAAATCTCTGCACGTTTCTCTGTCAGGATGTAGAACAGACGCCAACTTTTGCTTATTCACGGACGATCTATAAAGGTATTCTTACGTTACAGACATGGTCGAAAATCGCGCCGAGTAGGGGTAGTAAGGAGGCACAAGAAAAGGGACAACCTACAAAGTCAGAAGACGAAGTTGCGAAGACGAAACTCTCTAGAAGGGGAGCTGGCCTTGCGTTCGATCGCCTATCGGCGAAATTCGGACCGCGCCTCCTCGAAGCCATCCCCAAGATGTGGCAGTCGATGGCTGGTGGTCTATTGAGTGCGTGTAGTACAGGTACGACTGAATTATCACCCATAGTCGCATCGACTCTTATCTCATGCCTTGAGCAGAGTCTCCCCAGGAAGCGGACATTTCCATGGAAAAACAATACGGACAGGATGTTATCGACTCCTTGAGCGTTCTTGAGGCTGTTTCGCCCGCGCTGGACCCTGCATTATGGCCTAAGCTTGCCGAGTTGTTCCCTGCCATTGCCATTGCACTTCGGAGCAAGTTTGCAATTATCCGGCAGACGGCTGCACGATGCCTCGCTACCATTTGTGAGGTTATGACTGCAAAAGCTATGCGCTTTGTGATAGAACAGCTTGTTCCCTTGATTGCAGATGCAGTCGTACTCTCGAATAGACAAGGGGCCGCGGAAGCCATCTATCGTGCGTTCATCAATTTCACCGATATCTTTTGTGGGACGTGCGCTGACTGAGTCATGTCAGACATTGTACAGAAGCTTGACATCAAAACACTTCCATATGTTATATTCCTGATCGTCCCTGTACTTGGAAGAATGAGTGATTCGGACGGCGATATCCGATCAACCGCAACAAATACGTTTGCATCGCTAGTGAAGATGGTTCCACTAGAGGTAAACATTCTTTGTTGAGAAAGTATGCGTTCTCAAATGATGCATATAGGCTGGTTTACCCGACCCACCTGGTTTCCCAGAGGATTTGCTGAAGCGCCGACAAGAAGAGAGACAATTCTTGACGCAACTGCTTGACGGGAGCAAAGTTGAATCTTATGTGATGCCTATCAAGATCAATGCAGAACTACGCAAGTACCAACAAGAAGGTGTCAACTGGCTCGCCTTCCTCGCTAAGTATCAACTGCACGGTATTCTTTGCGATGGTGAGTTATCTTCACTGCTCGTCTGTAACTGAGCTCTATGAACCACGGTGAAATCTGTAGATATGGGTCTTGGAAAGACGCTTCAGTCAATATGTATATTGGCAAGTAAACACGCCGAACGCGCCAAGAAGCATGAAGAGACACAGTCTCCCGATACAGTTCACCTACCGACACTAATCGTCTGCCCACCGACGCTCACTGGACACTGGTATTACGAGATCCTGAAGTACGCGGAAAACCTTCGACCCATCCTTTATACCGGAAGTTCGAAAGAGCGATCAAAGCGTCTCTCCAAGCTGGCTACCATGGATGTTGTGATTACCTCATACGAAGTCGTTCGCAATGACATTGGGAGTCTGGAAGATATCAACTGGCTCTACTGCATTCTTGATGAAGGGCATATTATCAAGAATGCGAAGACAAAGTTGACAAAGGCAGTCAAAGCTATCCAGGCGCAGCATCGATTGATCCTGTCGGGAACTCCGATCCAAAACAATGTACTGGAACTCTGGAGCTTATTTGATTTCTTGATGCCTGGCTTCCTCGGCACAGAAACATCGTTCAATGAGCGGTTTAGCAAGCCTATTCTTTCTGGTCGAGATGGGAAAGCGAAGACAGGTGAAGCTGGTATGTCATGTCGATCACTATTGTACCCTCACGTGAGACTGAAGTTGGATTTCTTTCCAGCCGCTTTGGCGCTAGAAGCGTTGCATAAACAAGTCCTACCTTTCCTGCTCCGTCGTTTGAAGGAGGACGTATTAAATGACCTACCACCAAAGATCATTCAGGATTACTACTGTGAACTTTCAGAAGTGCAGAAACTTCTCTACGACGACTTCTCTAAGTCAGAAGCAAAGGCAGAGGTTGAGGGCGTCGTTCAATCGATGACTTCGGAACAGTCCGGACAGGACAGCGGACAGCGACACGTTTTCCAATCATTACAATACCTCCGCAAACTCTGCAACCATCCGTCGCTTGTCCTGAAGACTAATAATGACGCCCTCGCGGCAGCTTTAGCCAAGGTCGGATGTAATGTTGACAACCTGAGCGATATACAGCACGCGCCAAAGTTACAAGCACTACGGTAGGCCGACTCAAATGTTATCTTGAACCTTGCTCATCAATATTCTCAGCCAACTTTTGAGTGACTGCGGCATCGGAGGTAGTTCCGCGGTTACTGCTGAAGGAGGCAAAGCCGAGCCGAGCGAAGGGGTTTTGGATTCACCGAGTGGAGCATTCTCTCAACATCGTGCTCTCATCTTCTGTCAGATGAAACAGATGCTAGATATCATTGAAAACGACCTATTCAAGCAGTACATGCCCTCCGTCACGTATATGCGACTCGATGGTGGGACCGACCCGAATAAGCGTCACGCAATTGTCCAGACATTCAACTCGGACCCAAGTATCGACTGTCTTCTATTGACTACACATGTCGGAGGGCTGGGCCTTACCCTGACCGGAGCTGATACTGTCATTTTCGTTGAACATGACTGGAATCCGATGAAAGATTTACAGGCCATGGACCGAGCTCACCGTATTGGTCAAAAGAAAGTCGTCAACGTCTACCGACTGATCACGAAAGGAACACTAGAGGAGAAGATCATGGGGTATGCGCAATATTTCTGAAGTCACGCTCCTCGCTCATTTATCGCGCAGGTTGCAACGATTCAAGCTCAACATTGCGCACTCAGTTGTCACCCAACAGAATGCTGGCCTCTCGTCCATGGACACTGACCTTGTTCTGGATCTCTTTAGACGGACACCGGAGGAGGAGGACGCGGCTGCGGCAGCAAAAAAGAAGGTGAAGGAGACGAGGGATTCAGCTGGACCTGCCAGTCAGAAGAATCTGCTGCAAGGCCTTGAAGATCTCCCAGCAGAGGACGAGTACGAAGGCTTAGATCTCTCAAGTTTCATGGGCTCTTTAGGGATGCAATGAAGTTGCCCCCACCAACGTCGATCATTTCATACGGACATTCTTTTTGGTTGTTGTTTTCAGCGATCTTCGGTACGACCTACATATGTTGCATCTATAGTGAACAGTAATGATACATTCCGATAATGTATAATGTAGACCTCACTCATTTTCTGTAGAGTTTTCTTGCATTACTTGACATATGGCGTGGTGCGAATTCAAGTTTCAAGCTTTCAAGCTCAGGGTCGATATATAACTTACAATCACTTCGCAGTTGCCAGTGGGCTTGAAAGCGTATCGTATCTCCGTAGCGTTCAACCCATGAGAATAACTGTACAATTTCGCCCGCATACTACGACGGGAGCCGTCATCTTTGCAGGTCAGCTTACACTGAACCTCTCGAGACTGCGATAAAGATACCGTCGGCCGAGTCCGCATCTGCACGTTTGTCCTGTGCCATCATGACCGCGACCTCTGGCATCGGAGTATCTGAAGAATTAACGCAGGCCTTTTCCGCTGCTGTGGAGACAAGGAATGTCCGATTCATCAAAGTCGACATTCAGAACGGTGCGAGGTCATCCCCATCCATCGACCGAGTGCAAACCTCACCCGGTCACATTCGCTACAGAGTCTCTCGTTCCAGTTACATCGGTTGACATCTCCGGTTCTCTTAATGATGATCTTGGCGTCCTACAGGATCATCTAGAGGAGAACGTCCCATGCTACGTGCTCGTACGACTGGACAATCCACCGTCTGAGTGGCTGATAATCAGTTACGTGCCCGATGCCGCCCAGGTTAGACAAAAGGTGATTATCGGTCTTAATCGAATTGCGTGCTCTAACTCGTTGCTCGATGACTGACTTGGTGATACCACCATGGTTAGATGCTCTACGCCTCGACCCGCAATGCACTAACAAAGTCGCTCGGATCGACCGTGTTTACAGACAGTTTATTCGCTACATCCAAGTTGGACATCACGCCAGATGCTTACACTGCTCACAAACGACACCAGGCCGCTCCCAAACCCTTGAGTGCAAGGGAGCAGGAGATAGCTGACATCAGAGCGGCCGAAAGGGAAGCAAGTACCACCTATGAGGGCAGCAGAGCAAGACAGAATCACCTTGGAAACCAGGAAATCGGATATACATGGGCCGAGGATGCTAGAGAGGCTGTAGGAGAGCTGCGTGCTGGGGAGGGCAACCGTCTCGTTATCTTGGTCAGCTTCGTTCAGCATCGCCGTCATCCGCTCGGAACTAACGCTTGCCTTGATTGTCGTAGCAAATAAACGAGTCAGAGCAGATCGTGCTGAGTAACAGTGTACCAATCGACGATGTCAATGCGCTCTCTGTGAATATTCCTCCCTCGGAGCCTTGTATGTGTTGGTGGTTCTCTTTGCGCTACAGAAAGATTGATTATAATGGTTGCACAGCCTACTGTTTATTCGCTTGGCTGGATGCCTCACCGAACGGACGCGACATTGGTCAGCAGGTCCCCTTATGACACCACTTGGTCGACACACTGACGTCGATTCGGGGCTCCGTAGCGTTCATCTATTCCTGTCCAAGTGCCTCACCAATCAAGTCCCGTATGGTCTACTCGACGGGTGCTTTGATCATCTTCAGAAAAGTGAGAGATCTTTTGGGCGAGGAGCGTGGTTTCGCGCTTGCATCCAGAAGGATAGAAACCTCCGACCCTGGAGAGCTGACAGAGGCCTTCCTTAGGGAGGAGCTCAACATAGGGAATGGAACAAACCATGGGAAAGATGCCAATACTGTTACACGTACTTCATTTGCTAGGCCAAAAGGGCCAGGAAGGAGACACTGAGTGCTCTCTAGTAACTAGTTTGTTCTGTATGATTGCTCTCTAATATTTTAAGTACCTTATGTAAGCGGAGACATAGTCAGCCGACCCGAGCGGCCCGGCGGATGAGCTCCGATGTTTCGCCAGCACAGACTATGTAAGAGCGGCCTGAGTGTCCAGCAGCACTTGCTCTTGCGGTTTCCCATCGGTCGCTGCTTTCAAACTCGCCAAAGCCAGCTTTCACTATGTTGAGCATGCGGGCCCAGAAAGCGGCTTTCACGCCCATTGTCCTTCAAAGAGCACGCCTTGTGCTGAGTTTCAGAAGTTACAGCACACCTGTCAGGACTCCTAAATCGAAAGTGTGGGCGTCGGCCGACGAGGCAGTCAAGAGCGTCAAGCCTGGTGATGTGTTACTTTGTGGAGGTGAGCTTCAATTATGTCGTGTCATTTCGATCATGCCCATTGAGAACATCGACAGGATTCGGGGTTGCCGGTGTCCCGGGTGCGGAACAAGTGATGCTGGTAGCTGTGCCACATACTCATTGAATGTGCCTCCAGATACCCTACTCGCGGCTTTGACCAAGAGAAAGGATGTCCGCAGCCTCACCGCCGTCTCCAACAATGCAGGACTAGGTGACAGCGGTATTGGTAGGCATGACATTTCGACTCCACACAACCCAAGAGACTCAGGTTTTCCCAGGAAAGCTACTCAACACCAAGCAGATAGACAAGATTATCGCATCATACCCAGGAGGGTCAGTTCGTTTGCCTCTTCTTGACTACCGCACCTCAATAATTGACGTGTTCTTATAGGAACAAGGCCTTCGAGGCAATGTATCTCAAAGGCGATATTTCGTTGGAGCTTTGTCCTCAAGGCAGTCTCATAGAACGCATACGTGCTCATGCTGCTGGTATACCCGCATTCTTCAGTCCTACTGGCGCTTCCACTGCAGTCGAGGAAGGTACGATACCCATGAGGTACAATGAGGGTGGTTTCGCGAGTGGTGTCAAAATACCCGGTATCAAGAAGGAGACACGAGAGTTCGATGGTCGTAAGTATGTTATGGAGACCGCCATCGCTGGTGACGTCGCGTTCATCAGGGCCTGGAAGGTCGATGAGGTCGGGAACTGTGTTTTTCGGTGAGAGAGGGGACCGAGTGCTGTGTCGACAGTGTCTTAACGCCACGTATGTTGTAGGTTCGCTCAAAACAACTTCAGCAGTGCTATGGCGAAAAACGCCAAATTGACCATCGTCGAGGTAAGTTAATGATCTTATTATTCATGATTTCTATTCACCTGCCCCTGAGGCTGACGAAATCGTGTCTGTTGGTTCATTGGATGCCAACACGATCCACATTCCTGGTATCTATATAGATCGTGTGGTCCCTGCGACTGAACCCAAGCAAATTGAGTTTGTGACGCTGGCCCCGAGCGAATCGGCTCCAGAGAACGAACCGTTAAGCCCCGAGCAAGCTGTTGCTTTGGCCCAAAGACACAAGATTGCCAAACGTGCCGCAAAGGAGATCCAGGATGGGTTCTACGTGAACCTTGGGATCGGCATGCCAACACTTGTACCTGAGCACCTGCCGGAAGGTGTGCACGTCTGGTTGCAGAGTGAGAACGGCATACTTGGCATGGGTCCCTTCCCCACAAAAGAACAAGTCGACCCGTAAGTGCGATTGTATCGATGGCCTGCTAGTGTTCAAATCGTTGATCTCGATATGAAGGGATCTCATTAACGCTGGAAAACAAACTATCACTCTGGTACCTGGTGCATCACTCTTTGGTACGTACGTCTCACCGGTGCGCTCTCCCTGACTGACACTGGGTAGATTCCAGCGAGTCCTTTGCGATGATTCGCGGCGGCCACATCGATGTCGCGATCTTGGGTGTAAGCTTGTCTGACCTCATTTCTTTACGCGCTCGCTTATATGTCTATCTGCTTGACAGGCTATGCAGGTTTCTCAGGCTGGCGACATCGCTAATTTTATGATTCCCGGTAAACTGGTTAAAGGTACATATTTGAAACTAATATGTTTCGCTTTTTTTCTCACCATGTCATGCGCTATGCGCAGGTATCGGTGGGGCCATGGACCTTGTCTCTAACCCCGACAAGACCAAGGTGATCGTAGTGATGGAACACTGTGCGAAAGATGGCAGCCCGAAGATTCTCAAGCAATGCAGCCTTCCCCTTACCGGTGCACGGACCGTGAGCCAGATTGTCACTGAACTCGCCGTCTTCAATGTGGACCGGAAGAACGGTGTGTTGGAGCTGGTGGAACTGCAAGAAGGTGCTACTTTGGAAGAAGTCAGGGCGAAGACAGGCTGCGACTTCAATGTCCCTCGAGATCTGAGCAGACTGTGATTGCCCAGTTTTTCGTGCGTAAATATCTCGAGGGTCATTGTAATAGTTAATGCCATCTCTTTCACTGTCATTGTATCAGTCTTGGTGGAATTCTATCAACGCATTATATACTACCAACGTTTGTGACAGTGTTCTACCAATTTGTTTGATAGGAACGACAGATTAGGACCGTCGTGAGTGTCCCCCCCAGTCACCTAACCCCACACTCACACACTCGTTTGTAAGTGGACATGCAAAACGCGTCACGTGGTCCAGTATGCTTCCCCCGGTGACAGCATTCCAACTGTGCCGAAGAGTGGATGAAAGATGAGGACCACCAGCCGAACCGTGGTCACCGAGTCGGCATGGATTCCTCTCACCTTGGGCCTGAGAGTATTGAGGCCCACGGAGCCATGCTGCGAAAAGCTCCTCTAGCGAGGGTATAAAGGTATGGAAATTTAGGCACCAGCGACCTAATATACTCCAGCCTCGATTGTCTTCGTTCCCTGCTCTCTTCCTTTCCCGTGAACACCGTCCTGATGTTGCCTCGAATCAGCTTGAGGGCCGAGTTGCGCGTATTTTCATGCAGGCTTCGTGCCAAGAGCTATAGTGTCGCGGCCACAAGTCCCAAAAGGCGCAAGGTCTGGGACTCTGCTGACGAGGCAGTCAAGGACGTCAAGAGTGGTGATATCCTCTTGAGTGGAGGTGGGTCTCCAACTAACCAATCCTTACACATACTTGACCTTCGCGCCTTATCTAGGGTTCGGACTATGCGGTACCCCAGGCAAGTAAAGTGATCAGACCCGATCGAAACGGAGCTCACCAAGGTTATTAATGTAGAAACGTTGATCACTGCCCTTTCGAAGAGGAAAGACGTGAGTGGAATCACGGCTGTTTCAAACAATGCGGGCTCGGGGGACGGTGGATTGGGTAGGTGCCATTCTCGCAGCTGGTGTGACATGTTAGCTGATGACTTCCAGTCAAGATGCTCAAAACAGGGAAACTGGAGAAGCTAGTCATTTCGTACCTCGGAGGGTCAGTCCCGTCACCTTTGTCGTTCGTGCCAGTACACGTCCCCTGACCTCGATCAGTAACAAATACCTCGAACAAATGTACCTAGATGGCAACATGTCGCTGGAGCTCGTACCTCAAGGCACTCTCGCAGAGCGTATGAGAGCACACGGCGCAGGCATACCCGCGTTCTTCACCCCCACCGGAGCTTCCACAACCGTTGAAACTGGCGGAATACCCATCCGCTTCAATGCAGGCGGATTTAAGGACGGCGTTAAGATTCCCGGAAATAAGAAGGAGTTCAGAGTGTTTGATGGGAAACGATACGTCATGGAACCAGCAATCGCGGGTGATGTTGCCTTTGTGCACGCATGGAAGGCGGATGAGGCTGGGAATTTGGTGTTCAGGTATGTGTGGAATTTGTATGATTCTCCGGCTACCGATATGATTGATATTTTTGAATCACTTCAGATATGTTGCAAACAACTATAACAACGTAATGGCAAGGAACGCGAAGCTCACTATTGTGGAGGTATATAAAGAAATATTATCTCTTGGCCATTTGCTCATCTTTCGCACAGGCTGAAGAGATTGTGCCCATCGGCAGCTTGTCGCCGAACGCGATTCACTGCCCAGGTATCTTTGTCGACAGAATCGTCAAATGCACAGAACCCAAGCAGTTCGAAATCCTGGCTACTGCTCCTCCTCCATCCGCGGATGGTGCGAAAGATCCCAGAATCGAGCAGAGCACTCGCCGCAGGATTGCACGACGTGTTGCGCAAGAGATACGGGATGGCTTCTACGTCAACCTCGGTGTCGGAATTCCCACTCTGGTCACTGAATACCTCCCTTCTGGTATCAAGATTTGGTTGCAGAGCGAGAATGGTATCATGGGAATGGGCCCATTCCCCTCGGAGGATAAGGCTGATCCGTCAGTGCCTATATTCATTTTTGGCCAGCACCCGCTGACCTACCCGAACTTTTCATAGAGACATTACCAACGCCGGAAAGGAAACTGTAACATTGTTGCCTGGTGCATCGATCTTCGGTGAGTAAGAATGGTTGTTGTTGCTGAGCGCTTTGAGTGACCGACGAACTCGACAGATTCGGCTGACTCCTTCGGCATGATTCGCGGCGGCCACATGGATGTTACCGTACTTGGTGTATGCATCCGAGTCTTTCTTGATTGAGAAAGTGTATGCTGACGTTCCAGCAGGCCATGCAAGTGTCTGGCTGTGGTGACATTGCAAATTTCATGGTACCGGGCAAGCTCGTGAAAGGTGAGTCGCGCCTCCTGGAACGCTAATCGCCCCGGGTGCTCAAGGTGTGCAAGGTATTGGTGGTGCCATGGACCTCGTATCGAACCCAGAGAAGACAAAGGTCATCGCAGCCATGGAACACTGCGCGAAGGACGGTAGCCCGAAGATCCTAAAAGAATGCACGCTTCCCCTTACGGGTGCTCGTGCTGTCAGCCAAATTATCACAGATCTCGCGGTTTTCGACGTGGATAGGCACAATGGGGAGCTTCATCTCATGGAATTTGCGCCATACGTGACCGTTGATGAAATCAGAGCCAAGACGGCTTGCGACTTTATCCTTTCTCAAAATTTGAAGCAGATGCAGATCTAGGAGAGTTGTCGTGGTGACAGCGCATCACAGTGAATTTTCTCCGAGTATGTATTATAGTGACAGTCCTCCACACAGTCCGGGGGTAATATCATATATTCATGGCTGTTTCACGCTTCGCTGTACTAGACCCGTGGTGTGCCAGTGATTGTAGTCATAGCTTACTGCGGATGATGCCGTTCTGTGGAGCATGAAAATTGACGAGGGCAAACAGGCCTAGCAACAAGCACTAAGTAGTAAGTATTGTATAGCACACCGGAGGTCGCGGCAACTCGGTCGCTGTCAAGTCCTGCTTTGACCAGGTTTGCAAAGTATCCAGCCCAACAACTTTCCCAGCATCCTCCCACTGGGTCCAAGCGTCCTTCTCTGCCGCCGACAACAATGAACTGGCTTGCCAACTTCTTCGCTGGTGGCACCAAGCAGTCTCTGCGAAGGGGCCAGGCAATATCAAGCACCCACGAAGCCTTCTCTCTCCCAACCACATCCCCTGCGTTGCCTTCACACCCCGATGGGTTCAGCCCAGATACCCTGCAGTCCCCGGTCCCCCTCAGCCCAACGTATACTTACCCACCACAGTCTCCCATGAGTGCCTACGGTTATGTACAGACGTCGTAAGTGACCCACGTCTTTTTCTCCTTTCATGTCTGAACGCGTACACGCTACCAGCTCGCGGTCACGACCAACTTCCTTGCTTCCTCTACATAATATACCTTACACCGATGCTATGACGCCACCGCCGCCGCCATATCCGCCATTAGCCAGTACATGGAATCGGATAAAAGCCTGGCTTGCTCGTGAATACCCAGAGCTAGGGGACACTCTCAATTATGGGATTCTTCCTCAAGATTTGGCACAACTAGAGATTCAGTTTGGTTTCGCGCTTCCACAAGCAGTTCGAGAGTCGTATTCGGTCGTCGACGGTCAGGAAGCCGAGTCTTCTGCAGGATGCTCCGAAGGTCTCTTCTTTGGGCTATCACTCCTGCCTCTCGAAGACGTCTTGGAGGAGTGGAGGTTCTGGAGAGAGGTCGACGATGACCCGGCGACCGGTGCTAATACCCGTCTTCGTGACCTCATGCAATCAATACCAGATGGCTGGATACGCAAGGAGTACTCGCAAAGAGGCTGGATACCCCTCGTGGTCGATAAAACTGGCAACTACATCGGCGTGGATCTCAACCCTGGGGAAGGCGGAAGTGTTGGGCAGGTGATTGTCTTTGGTAGGGACTTTGACACTAAAGTTGTCCTTTGGCGCGGCGACGGTCCCGGAGGTTGGGCAAGATGGCTGGCGAATTTCGCAGACGAACTGGAGAGCGGGGAGGGTTATGAACTTGGACAAGGGAATGGTGAAAGCGAGGGAAGTGAAGATGAGCTCGGGTACGAGACCTACTTCTACGATGGGAACGGGCGGGGGCAAGGAGATGGTGGGGGTGAGGGAGGTCCAGGTGGCTTACGGATGTCTGGGACGTACAAAGGGTGGGATCCAATGGAAGCATGGGCCGACAAGAGCGTCAAAAAATGGTACGAGGCAGGGCTTTTGCCAGATATTTCGTCGCCTGCGGAAAAGGGCAAGGTAGTCATCAGAATTCTACAAAGCAGATTCTCTTGGCTAACTTTGCTGAAAATCCCAGGCCCCGGACAACCATGGCCTAGGTGTCCTGAACCTTGACGCGTCAGCGACAGTGGTGCCCATACCGGTCCTAGGGAAGGTGCTCAGCGAAGAGCCATCTGCCGTCGCTGATGTGACCCACCCCAATGTTCGTGATGTTCCCGTCATATCGGTCACCAAACCACCGGCCCCTCAACCTGTCAACTTACCGAGCATGAATGATGTTGTACCGCTCCCTTCCCCGCCAGATTCGAATCGCTCTTCCGTTGACGTTGATCTCGAGGCTGGCCGTGGTGTACGACGATCCGTCAATGATGACGTCATTGCCACCAAACCAGCAGTGCTCAAGGTAACGCCACCAGAGGCAGTGTCCCATAACGATGTCTCCTCCGTCGAGCCATCTCCAACAGGCGAGGAAGATACCGACTTGCTCGCCAACGCTGCTCCTTTGGAGACTGTCCTTAGTTCATCTCCATCCATCGAACCGGAGCTAGCACTGGTGCCCCAGGCAGCAGTCGACATCGCAGACCCGAGTATATCATTGTCACCCGCAGAAGAGGACGTACCTGCAGACACCACCATTCGGCTAGTTGGCGGTGGCTTGTCATCTGGCGTGGATTCAACACCTTTCGACGATGCAGTCCCTGACATTCCTGGCGCTGTTGTTGCAGAGGCCAGTGAGCCCTCCATCAAGAAAGAAGAGATCCGTGACAAGACCAAGTCGTCGAGTCTCACTTCCTTCAGGAGACTTAGCGCTCACTTCGCAAGCGGGAAACGGAAAAAGGACACTCTCACTGATCACAGTGTCCAAGAGGCCCTATGACTTTCGCTCATTCCCATTGCACCCCCGTACATTTTGCTTAGTTGGACATACATGTACACAATGTGCTTTCCTATGCGTGCACGCTAGTCTCGTGCACCAAGGCTTAACACATTGCCCTTTGACTGGACTTTCGGCTTTCGTTCGCCAACTTGCGATTTCCTGTTAAACCATTATATCACCTTCCCTCACATTTCCTTCTCGAGACAATTCCCTCACAAAGTCATCGCATCTTTCCCCGTTTCCTCTGCTTCCGTTGTCTGCTATACCCGTTCGCGTAACTGCCATCACGTACACCATGCTCTGCGATCTCACTAATGTATGTTCAAGGGGCTCAGAAGGAGTTTCTTGGAGAATTTACACGTTTGCCTAGTCTCTGACTACCGGACAGACTGGTCGGTAGGACTAATCAGTCACCTCGGGGCTGTAGCTAGCAACCGCCAGTTGTGCTGCGGGTAGTCATCAACTAGTATCAAGGAATAGGAGATGTACTACCCAGCTCGAACTTGTCAGGGACTCACGGTATAGCCCTCAAGCCCGTCCCGGAGTCTTTGACGCAAAGAGACCCGTCCTTCGCTACCTCGCGAGTCCTCCGTACGAAGTATCCTTAAGTAACGGATAAGTTCGACGGTAGTACCGAGTCACGGAACCGTAAGCGTTTGACTATTATTCCATTGGTGCCTCCGCATTTGGCTACGAAGCATGGCAGGCACTTTCAGGTTGACTTGGGCAACCCAGTCTCGAGCGACCGCATCGCGCAACCAGTCCCTTCAACCACATCGATGAACTGGCAGTCCAGCAAGGTGCACACTTGTTTTCGGGGTCAACGATCAGACCATTGACAGACGAATCCACGTCATTTTCTGCAACACAATATTGTGGACGTGGCCCAATAAAATTCGAAGCTTCAAGGACGATACCAATAAAAATATTGATTCCATGGGCAAAGCTTCACAATGTCTGGAAAGGCATTCGATTACCGTCCCTCTTGAAGGTGGTCAACTTCGTTGGTACTTATGGCACTAATCGCATATTAGCACCAGTCCTTTCAAGTCGTGCACAGCTAACGTCTGACATCCTCCGATTCACTCAAGGTCTCGTGAACAGTGGACCGAGTACGAATGGGCGGATGGGGTGTCTACTCCAAAATGAATGACTTTTACAACAGCTGGCACGATGCTAGCATACCTAGCACTCGATAAAAAATATCCCTCCTACTGCGAATATACTGAAATGTCGCTGGGGTTGGCTTTGACGGCCGTTTACGACAGTCTCGTCCGTGGATTCTACTCAAAACGTCATGAAGTGAGTGATCTTCTCGTGTTTGAATGGCTGACAACTGAGGGAAACATTCCAGCTTTCAATCCGACGATAGACTGCAACCTCGGGTTTCACTGTGAACAGGCGAAAAGTGAATCGACCAGATCTGCCACCTCGGCGTTCAGCCCCCGCCTTGCGGGACCATTGCATATTTATCTGGTGGAGAGACTCTGGAGAGCTCCTCGCGTTCAAGCTGGCTGCACGTCTGGTCCGCGTGGTTTTCGAAGCTCATGGGCGGATAGGACGTAGTTTCGATTTTCGCGATGTCACCATTGCCCAAGGGCGACCGTGCTCTGGTTCATGTACAATCCGTCTCTGATCTGGGGCTACCGTCAAACGGTGAAGAGACGTACGACTTGTCATGTTTCGATGCGACTTTCTCCCCACATTTCGCGCATCCATGGATTACAGCGCTCCGTTTAGCTCTGGAACTGGCCAGCGATCTCTATCTTGGCTTCTCTTTTCCGCGGTTCTGGTGGCTTCGATCCAGCCATCTGGCAAAATCAACGAGGGACTCATGCCGTAACCACCCTGCGAACGACGAAACGGTTGGCGTCAAAGACACCAAAAATAGCCATATGACGAGGATTCCACCCTGTCGGCGTTGCACGACCCGCCCTCCATGGCAGCCAAGCATGCAAGGTTAAGTTCAAAGTATCGCGGCCCTCCAAATTCCACGGTCATGTTTGCTGACTCGAGCACTCCAACGGGGAGTCGAAAACTGGATTTCCGAACGGCTTTTCGTGTGCCTGATCCCGCAATAGCAACCCTATCTGTTCGCCTTATCCGACGGTTGCACCAAGTGCCTTGAGGTGCTCATCGGGATGGCGCTCTCGAAATGACCCATGTACAGTAGGAACGATCCCAGGGGCACCCCCCTGGCAGCAATGGATATCTCTGCTGGCTCGTTCTTGGTGATAAACCCTTTCCTTCCTTACCCTGGAGTGGTCTGCCAAATGGCACTTTCAATGTCGCCCAGCTCCCTGCCACTGCCCTCTTGGCAGGAATGGCGATGTCTGCCGGCCCATCGTTGACGGTTCTATCGACTGTTCTCTCCCGCGCCAAGGAGTGACTCCGTGACCAGCCGAGTTGTCAGACGTTCATGTCCAAAGCGAACCTGGCGATCGACTCTCCGATGGGAGGTGCAATTGTCGCTCTGCAAGACATCTACACCCAATCAAAGTTGGCATTTGTGTCTTGGTACAATGTCAACTTGGTTTTAGTTATCATTCTTTCAGTCTTGGTCGAGCATGCTGCAAAACATGCGGCATCAAATCCATCAAGGTATAGTATGTCATGGCTTCGGCGGCATGAATCTCAGTAACGTTATTTTTTAGGCACATCTGCATGCATCAAGTAGTATGTTGTGGTGACCTACTAGGCTTCTCACGCTCCCGCTCTCCTATCGTTGGAGTCAAATGATCGGACCCGCCCTCCAAACTACAATCGTGTACCCCTCCACTCTCCACCACCAACCGTAGCATGTCAGGTACCCGCCTCCCAGCAGCCATCATGATGCACGGAACTTTTGGATGGCCTGGAGACGTATTAGTGAGACCCGTGGAATCCTTCCTGTGTCCCCGGAGGCTATGAAGCATTCACGACAGTTTAACCTGTTATAATATGTGTGAATTACTGTATAGTACAGTACACTTGTAGATATCTTCACTATTACCATATACAGTTCCTATCTCATAATGCATAACGAAAGGTGACCATGAATTCACTCATGCAGATTTTGAGTTTAATCGGGCGCTTGCTTTCCTGCCAAAATTCCTGCTGATAGCACATATTCCTCTTTATACATGGCGCTTTGGTGGTCCCAACCATATGCATTAGTGACCGATTGTACTGTATGAACAAGTATACCGCACTGGCACTTGTACACAATCTTGAAGCTCGGTAAGCTAACTATCCAAATTCTTCAATACAAATTAGGACTGGTTATCAGTATGAAACAACTCAGGCTGAGGTACAGTATCCTTGAGAATGGGGACTAGTGTCACTAAAAGGACTTGAATGCTTGCCAACCACTGGCAAATAATCGATGTTGGCGACGCTGGGTTTGCTAAACAATCAGCCCCACTCCGCGACCTTCAATACTTCCTCAAGTTGTCCACGAAACACGGCAGGCATTCTCAGGTTGATGGGCAGCCCAGTCCTTGGACCTCCAGTCACCTTGTTGAACCATGCCAGTAGGGCAACTTGCTTTCGGGTTCAACAACCGGAATGGCCTGGGATGGACGACCAGAACCTATCAAGTCCACTTCATTTTTTGCAACAACGCGGAGCGGCGCAAGAAAATTCGAAGCTTCAGGGACGATACCAATGAAAATGTCGATTCCGCAGACAAACAAATCTGGGTCACCTTGTTTGGGTACATGGATGCTTCACAATGTCTGGGAAGGCATACAATTACCGCCCTTCAAGGCGGTCAACCTCACTAGTAAGCACTAATCGCGGAGGAGCGGCATTAATCCCTTCAAGTCACGCGCAGCTGACATTTGACATCCTGCGATTCACTCAGGGTCTCGTGCACAATGGATCGAGTCCAAATGGGTGGATAGTGTCTGCTCCAAATGAATGACCTTGCATACAACGGTTGGCGCGACACTAGCATACCTTATCCGATATCTTCCTACCGCGACTCGGAGTGCATTGAAGTGTCACTGGGTCAGGGGCCCGTTCACGACAGACCGTCTCGTCCATGGATTCTACTCAAAACGCCACGAATTGCCACGTGAGCTTGTCGCGTTTGAATGAGGGCTGGCAATCACTGACGATCAGATCTACAATGTAGAAGCACGTGGAATCTAAACGATGAACAGACCAAGCTCTAAGGTCTGAGGGAGACAGTCCAGCTTCCAATCCGGCGATCCTTGGGTGGACGGGCAAAAAAGCGAACTAGCCAGCAGTCTCCACATTGCGTCGCCATCAGATATTTATCTGGTGGGGAGACTCTGGAGAGCCTCGAGTATTCAAGCTGGTTGCACGTCTTGTCCGCGTGGTTTTCGAAGCTCCAAGGCGTGGTTCCAATTTTTGCGGTGCTCCTGATCCTCCGAAGGGAACTATACTCTGGTTCATGGGGTCATGTATTACTGGTCTCTGATCCAGGGATACCATCAAATGGTGAAGAAACGTACGACACGTTAGGCTTTCAATGCGTCTTTCCCCTCAATTTCGCCCATGCATGGATCGCAGCGTTTCGTCTAGCTCTGGAACTGGTCGACGATCTCGACGTCCACTTCCGATCGAAAACGATTTGACAGGATTCCACTACTTTCTCATTTTTCCCGTGCCGATGGCCTTGGTCCAACGACTTTTGCAAGGAGATGGTTAGCATCCGATGGCCCGGGATTGCTGTTCTGCTTTGGGACGGCGCATTCGCGTTGGGCCATTGAAAAATCGGTGGGATAAACGAGCGTTTGACCATCGTTGTTGGCCTGTGAACAGAAAATCCGGTGAGTACGTTCGGCATCTCAAATCTCACTTCTGGCCAATCATATTGGTCGGAATCCAGGAAAGGTCAAATTACATAAAGAAAATACTGCTCCTCTGGACGGTGGAGAGTATGACTCGGGTCATCAGTGTTTCCGACAACAGCCCTTCGAGGACTTCATAAAGTTTGGGTCGCCTCCAACTTGTAACTTTGTTGACACGAACTCCCAAAGCAGTAAACGGTGCCAAAACCTTGCCTGGAGGCGTCCGTTCACGTGTTCTTGGCTCATTGGCTCACCCTTCCCTCCCTCCCTCCCTCCCTTGGAGTGCTTCAGCGCGCCGTTGAAGACGGCCGGGTATTTGCCCTATTATCCAATAATTGTCTTGGGCCCGACCTCCATTGACATGCTGGCGCTCTCGAGGGAGCGGTGCCATGCAAGCCATCTTCCACTCGAATCTGGTAACACAATGACACAAGTCCAGCATCCAGGCAAATGCCGGCAACTTTACCTTTAGCGGTGCTCATTAAGAATGACAACGAGGTCGATCTCTACCGGAATGTTGGCTTCTACTCCCGAGCAAACGTGCCCCTCCAGACTTACCTCCGTGTTTGCAACCTCCACCCTGCCGTCCCGCCCTCCAACAACCATGCCTGGAGCTTTGGAGGGCCTGTCATTCGATATGATATAAATTCAAACCATCGGTTCACCCGCTCTGCACTGAGAAACTGTTTTTTCTTACCCTACCCTCGCGATTCTGTATCAATTATGACCGCTTCCCCGTACCGTTCAGAACTGTGCCATGCCCTAGACCCGACATATGGGACTTCCTGCCGAACCCCAGCAGACGTACCAGTTCTTCCGGTGTGTCTCCAAGACATATTTTCTGGATGTCTGTGTTCTGAAACAATCCACAGGTGAACGATGTAAGTCCATGTCCTGTCACCACATCCGATATTGATCATGCATGACAGGTTTCTCTATCTGCAGCGCAGAATGCCCACTCATGCATGGCAACGGCGCCCTGCGGATGGATCGACAAGACCACCTTTCAGACTTGTGAAGGTGAGATATCGTGCCATAGCGTCCGGGCGCACCTCAAGGATACGCACGGTATCAAGATAGGGGAAATTGGGAAGGTCCGCTGCCGTTGGTGTGACAAAGAGCGTTCTAGCAAAAATTTCGTTCGTCACATTTGCGAGTGCCACCTGGGGCATCCCAGAAAGAAGAAGGGTTCCTCAAGTTGAGGTCAAAGCTGCGCTGTCAAGGTGATGAGGAACAAACTGAATCCTTCCCGTAGTGGTTATTTCCGGCATCCCACCCTCTCGTGTACATGATATGGTGTTGGGTGATATTAGAATGTGTACGAATGTATGAAAAGTTATGTTGTATCCAAATTTTGAGGAGCTTGAGCTTTGAGTATCTGAGTCTTCGACGCCACTCCCAGAATAGTCACGTGATCGCGTTACGATGGAAGTTTTGAATCGACTTGACGCGTTCAGGTTCAAGTTGTCCCTCACCTGCTTCATTTCACCAGCAATCTATCCGCGCTGAGTGCGCGAGCAGCAGCAATGCCCTCATTTCTCTATGCCATATTTCATCCACTCCGCACCCTCAACTTATGGCTCGAAAACGATCCAAAGGCTAGCGTACTTGAGGTCCTGTACCTTCTGACTGTGTTCTCGGCCTTCGGTATCTGGCTAGTCTTCGATCGTTACCAGAAGGCGCACAATAGTGCTGTGCCTTTCAGACACAATGTGCCCGAAGTATGTGGTCTAGTCTCGTTCTATGCCACCTGTCTGATGTCCCCATCAGGCTGCAGACCCCCAATGGGAATCTCTGAGGATTCATAACGCAAACCTCATGTCGCATCTCACCGAACCTGACCTTCTCCCTCATCACTTTATGGGTGGCAGAGATTACATCACGTGTTACGACCCCGCAAACTTGTTACATATCAAGACAGTCATAGCGGACAACGAGCGTGAAATCCAAGCGAAGATGCAGCGTGCGAAGCAGGCACAAGTTTCATGGGCAGAAACCACGTTTGCTCAGCGGCGCAGGGTAATGCGGAGTCTGCTCAAGTGGCTCGTCGAAAACCAGGAAGCTTGTGCGAGAGTCGCGTGCCGTGATACCGGAAAGACTTGTGAGTCCAATACGCTTCAAGCAAGGATGAAGGAATGAATTAATTTGCTCTAGTGGTTGATGCTGCCCTCGGCGAAATTCTGACGACATGCTCGAAGCTGGAGTGGCTGATTAACCACGGAGAACGTTGTTTACGAACCGAGACGAGATATTCGAACTTGATGCTGAGTTACAAGAAGTCCCATGTCGTTTATGAGCCCAAGGGTGTAGTCTGTGCCATCGTGTCTTGGAACTACCGTGAGTGGACTCGCATACTAAGCAGTGCGGTTTCTTATACAAGTCTGCAGCGCTTCACAATGCTTGGTCCCCGGTCATTGCGTCCATCTTTTCTGGTAATGCTATTGTGCTGAAGTGCTCCGAACACGTCGTTTGGTCTACCGACTGGTTCGTGGGGGCGATACACAAAGCACTTGAAGCTTGTGGTCACGATGCTGATATAGTTCAGGTTAGTGAATACCTCTGGTTCGTTGGCGTTTCTGAGAATATTTCTAGACAGTTTGTTGCTGGCCTGATAAAGCAGAGATACTGACAAGGTCACCTTTTATCAAACATATCACGTTCATCGGCTCGGAAGAGGTCGGACGCAAGGTATTGAGGCTTGGCTGTGCCCTTGATAAATTGCTCACGGGACTTTAGGTAGCCGTTGCTGCAACGGAACACCTTACCCCTGTAACGCTAGAACTGGGTGGCAAAGATCCGGCTGTCATTCTCCCTGACACAGACATCCAGAAGTTCGCAAGTGTCTGGATGCGTGGTATTTTGTGAGTTCGATCGCTCGCTCCCGGTGAATCACCCTTTTTGATTTTCGTCAGCCAAAATGCTGGTCAGAATTGCATCGGTATTGAGCGCCTGATCGTACACACTGAGCAGTATGATGAACTGTATGAAACTTTGACGGAGCGAGCCAAAAAGTTGCGCGTTGGTTCCGTTTTGGCGCCATCGAGAGAAGGATTCATCAATACGGTCGATTGTGGATGCATGATTACGAATGACCGCTTCGACGTACTCGAGAACCTCATTTTCGAAGCTCACGAAGCAGGTGCTCAAATGGACATTGGTGGGAAGAAGTATCTCCATCCTTCTTCAGCTGGCAACGCGTACTTCACGGCAACGGTACTCGGTGATGTCGACCCCAAGTCGAAGATTGCGCAGACAGAGCGTGAGCGCATCGCTAGAGCGTATTCCCCATGCTAACAATCAGATCAGTGTTTGCGCCAATTGCGTTGATTATCCGCTATGATGATATCGAAGAGGCAATCAAGATCGCCAATGGTACCAAGTATGGTCTTGGGGCCAGTGTTTTCGGACCCCATCAAGACCTGTGCTTGGAAGTTGCTCGAGAGTTGGAATGTGGAATGGTCTCCATCAACGATTTCGGAGTGTTCTACGTGAGTCTCAATTACTGATCACTGATAATGTTTCTGATGGTTATGCACAGTTGAAGTACGTCAACGGGCCGTTATTTCAAATTGACATTTAACTGAGTTTTGCTTTATAGCCAGGATCTTCCATTCGGGGGCACGAAAGGGAGCGGTTATGGGCGCTTCGGTGAGCCGGTGCAACCTGTATGGATGAGGTAGCATCTCTGACTATCTAGGACAGGTGGTCCTGAGGGTCTTCGGGCCCTGACAAACCCAAAGGCCATCGTGATTGACAGATGGCCATCTCTCATTCAGACATCCATTCCGAAGGTCCTTGACTATCCCATCCGTTCTTTAGTGCGAAGCTGGTTCGGATTTTCTGTTCCTTGTCAGAATCGATTCTGATGCGGTTTAATCAGGGACTTTGTCAGCGGACTTGTCATCCTCCTTTACGCAGATGGCTACCGTACGCGATTCCACGGCCTGGTACAACTTTCGCAAGCTTCGCGGAGGTAGGGACGACGTGGATTTTTGCGGGGGTAATTGAAGGTCGAATTGAAAGCACAACGGTACACCACATGATCCGATATATTATCCTATGGATTCAGATTCTGCATCTACCTGGGGTGCAATAAAGCAGAGGGTACATACTTAGAGAAGGCTAATTTTGTGAGTCGGTTAAATGGCATCACGTGATGCACGGAATGAAGGGTCGTCATGTTGTAATGAGCCTGTGACCGACTCCGAACAACCGACCGTAGCATGCTCTCAGCGACTTGAACGGCCGTCCAACATCTTATTTGCGCATGGCACGACAAACTACGGGCTTGTTCTCATCTGCCGCAGTCACGTGTCAACGAATACGGACGTTGGCAGACACGTCTTTGCGGTCTTTCGGAGTGTACGTCCCAGCTCACCGTGCATGTTCGCTAGATTTCCTGACACAGCTACAGACATTGTGCAACCCACCAGATTCGTCTTATTCTCGTGTCCGCGGTGGTCATCACATCTCTGTCATATCCTGCGCTGGCCATTTACTCGTCCACACCGTCGTATTCACGTCTTGCGTCCACATCAAATGTTGTCGATTCATTTCTTGCCGACTACGTCGCCTTCGGCAGCGACGCCCTTCGAGACCTCCAGAACTTTTGGCAGGGTCAGCATAACATCCAGACCCTTGACGATGAGCTGATCCGTGCGCGCTGCGGCTCCGACCGCACCCTTCGAGTGGAACGCATCTTGGTGCACAGCAACACCGCTGACGACGCTGGCGCTTTGACAAGCCAAACGCTAATGTCTGCCTTGCAACTTGAACGACGAATATTAGAGCGTGTCAAGTCCCAGGAGGTGCCTTGTCTTGAACCAGGTACAAATGACTGTGTTGTATTCAGTCCTCTTGCATTTTGGAATCACGATGAATCACGTCTTCGATCGGACGTAAATATCCAGAGCACTCTCAAGGATTATGACGGTGTTTCCGTGGCTGGAATTCCCATCACACCTCAGATGGTTCTCGCAGGACGGACTCTCGAGAGAAGCGCGGCGAACATCGACTCAGCAAAATTTCTCGTGCACACTTTCGTTTTCCTTGAATCTGACTGCTTGGACAAAGCTAGTCACGATAACTGGCTCGATATCCTGAAAAACCTCACCCAAGGAAATGATGCCTTTACCGAGACAATCGAACCGACACTCATCGCCCTTGAGGTTAGTTCGGCCCCTTTCCTCGTTGATGACACTCCTTGATGCCTGTTAGTATGATCACGGGCTTTCCAAGAAGCAAGGTTTCTCATCCATTTCTTCGTTTGTTTATCTTGCGTATGGAGTGTTTTTTGCGTATGTCAGGAGGTCCATGAAGCGCATGAACGGAGTCCACGCTAGAATCGGCTTGACTTTTACGGCCCTCTTTGAGATTGCTGCTAGTACTATCACTAGTCTCAGCGTCTGTTCACTAATGCGTTTCAAAGTCACCATGGTCCCCTGGTGCGTTTCAAAGTGTTTCTCGACGTGTGCTGTGTTCTTATTGTAAGATGCTAGGAGTCTGCTACCAATCGTTATCATCTTTGTCGGAGCGGAGAACATGTTCAATCTGGTATTGAAATAGGTTGTCGTTGAAGTCTTTTGGCTCATCTTCCCTTTGCACAGGTCGATGCAGTCACGAGGACGTCCGTCACCCTTCCTGTTAAAGAGAGGATAGCAGAAGGCTTGAGTCGCGCCGGATTATCCAACACGCTCAAGGTCGTAGGTTACAATTCCGTGCTAGGAACCATTGCGCGATGTTCTACTGGCGCTATCAGCCAGTTCTGCACATTTGCGGTAGTGGTACTTGTGGCTCATTGGTTCCTAGCACATACATTTTTCTTGGCTGTACTTTCAATTGACATCCAACGATTGGAGGCAAGTAATTTCGCCCGCATTCATGGTTGTTTGGTTCCCTGACAATCTACACAAAGTTGGACGAACTTATAAGACAAAATCCGAGCTTGACCCCCGTCGTGGCTGCTACACAACAGGAGACTCCCCCTCCAACACCCGCTTCCTGGCAACAACGTCTTACCTATCAGGCCAAGGTCATGCTCAAGGGCCGTGCTAACAAAAATATCAGCCTTTTGCTTGTGAGCCCTCCCAGATCTTCTCAGACATAAGTTCTCACGCCACACCAGCTCCTGGCAACCACCGCTACGCTCTATGTACTCACTCGCCCAAGTGTTTATGATGATACCGACCTTAGTGTTCCTTTTTCTCCCCCCTTCCCCATGTTTGCCAAGCAACCACTCAATCAGACTCAAGATCCATCGTGGCGGTTGTGGAAGGTTCTCAATCCTGAAGAGCATTCTCTGGTGCATTTGCGAATAGAGGTACCCACTATTGTCGCTTTCCAACCAGCTGGCACAGTCAGTCAGAGCGTCCAACAAAGCCTTCGATCTTCAACATCAACATTGGATATCGTGTTCTGGCTCCTCAAAATTCTCCCGGTTCCCATGGCATTGACGATCCTCCCCCTCTACGCGTTGTTGCTCTACCTCTTGAAGGATGCTGAGCTCTTGGAAGCTCAACGCAACCGAGACGACGGAAAGGCAGTATCAGGCCAAACTGAAACTGCTTTGGGCGACCACACCTTTTTCTCGACGTTGCCACGTGGTTTTGCTACAGATGTGGAACTGCTAGCAGCGAGCAAAAATGGACAAGCTGTCGCGGCAGTGGGTCTACAGAATGAAGTGAGCTTTTGGCGCACCAAGGACCCAGACCCAGTGGTCATCAGATCATACAATCTGTCTGCCACCGCGACGGTTTCTGCGCTCGCGCTAGACGACAGTGGTGGTTTTCTCGCATTCGGGACTACTTCTGGAATTGTCAATGTTTGTGCTGTTTCCGGGAAGGATGTCGTACCCTGCAAACCATTGGTACCTTTGGACAACATTTCGGGAGTGACGGAGATCCACTTTTCTCGTCCATCCTCGGCCGCGATCAAACAGAAAGCTGGGCCAAATTCACAACCACGCGAGCCTCCTGCCATTCTTGTATGTTACGGAAACGGTTCCGTTATACAGTGGAAATATGTTCCTCATCCCTCCTCATATCCCATCAAACCGGTTTCATCTTCAGCTGTGGCTCGAGCCAATATCATATCAGTGCGACCAACAGGTGGCCTGCTCGTGGCTTTCTCCCTCAACGACGGTTCAGTAGAACTCGCAGAACTCGCCGAGACTCCAGAAGCGCCGCACATTCGGTATAATCTACTTGCCGGCAACCCGATTGACCGCGTTGCAAAGGTTTATGCTTGCCGAGTCAATATGGTGGATAATGAGCAGATCATCATCGGCGTAGTTTCAGACGCTGGTGTGGTCTCATTATGGGACACCGCTTCTTCCGAATGCCTGTTAGTCATGGACGAACCGCATGGAACGGTCGATCAATTACGACTTTCGCCTATCCGCCTGGAGGCTTGTCATCTTTGCGGAGAGCTTCCTACTGATAGTTTGGTGGTTGCCCTTTCCGTTGGCCATGCTATCATTTTATATCGCGCTTTTTTCCCTTCTCAGTCGAGACATTGTTCTTGTCCAGGAAGTACCCCCCAAGCAAGTGCCATTCTCAGCTCAGGGCGGCGCTCACGAAGCAGTAGTGCCGCTTCCTCATCCTCATTCCCCAGGAGACTCTCATCTGCGAGCACTTCGTCCGACCCGGATACCTCTTCATTTCCTGTTTCTGGACATGGAATACTCTCTCGGAGGGCATCCGAGAAAGAATTGTTACGCCGTGCGTCTGAAACACTCGCCCCAGTAGATGAGTGTGAGGTGGGCTATTCCCTTGGTCCTGTCGACCGACCGTCAACTCGGACAGATGTCACAGTGGTCAAAGCTGGTGAGGTGACCTGCGAGCGAGGTGGATGGGATATTGTGAGAGGCAGGGTTGTGGGTATACGACGCATTTCTCGTTCACGAGGCGGGAACAAGCCTACTCCCTCCACTTGTCCGACCTCGATGCATTGCCCAGGGTTAACTGGTGCGGCTCTGGATCGATGGGAGTGCTGGTCCTACGAACTTGTCACCTCCGTCCTGCGAGGCTCCGCGATGTCCTCTTTACCCAACGACCGTCGCCCCACATCCTCATCAAACCCTCCGCCGAAAACGGTCCGCCCTGCCGATGAAGACTATCCACGTTTACCATTCACGCGCGTTGTAGCATTCCAGGTGTTCCACTCTTTAGGTGTTGCTGGTTTTGGCAACACGGTCGGAACACTTCACTTTTCATGATCTCGCACGTTCTATGGGGTGTAATCGAGCGTTTCGGGCTCTGACATGTTGGACCTTGTGTATCTACTATTGTCGCTATGCTTTCCATGCTTTATTTATTGTATCATTAATGTCGTCTCCCCTCAGAAACAGACATAGAACCACATGCACATGTAGGTCGAGCATCGTAAAGTCGTCCCGTTGATCCTCACCGGATCGTACCTAACAGCCTTTTATAGTCTTTTTGGACACTTTGGAAAGTCTCTTCTAATTTCTGTAGTCGTTCCTCCTTTTCCATCTGAGCTAGGATTTCCTAGGGATTAATCAGCACCTGAGCGTGTCAGGCACTACATGGCCTGTTATTCACTCACAAAGTTAAAGCGGTAAAGCCGTTCTTTGACTTGCAGTCGGAATGCCCTCGCACTCTGCACATCCGTGGGGTCAAGGTGCAACATGACGAGCATCTCCACGAGCCGGTGGAATTGTCGCTATAGGCAGGGTTGGTCAGAGGTCCGTGAAGGAGCGAGAACCGTTCTTACGCCTGCGATCTTGAGATCTATGCGCCACCTTTCTGACCATGCTCTGTCCACAGGTGGTCCCATCTTCCCTCGGCTTTTCATACCCCGGGAGACACTTTGTGGTGCGGACCGTAAGCGAGACCTTACTTTTTGGACGCGACCACCTCCATGGGAAGCTGTCGCACTCTGAGCGCCAAAACCTTCATTCATGAATTGTTCGTTCGCAAGAAGTATTCGAAGGTCGTTGCGGTCCCGCAAATCTTCAAAGGCCTCAGCTGGGTCTTCCACAGTCAATTCGGATACGTCGGGGCGCGACTTCACGAAATCGTAGATCGCCATGTATAGCTCGGCTACGGAGGGTGTTGGTGTACGAAAGCACCTTGGTTGGACAGTCACTTACATCCGTGACCTTGCCTCTGGTACGGCGGAAGGATGACAAATTGGCTTTTCGTGATGGGCTGAATTGAGTGGGCGAGGTGAGATAAGAGTATCAATATCCACTCACCTCAACCGCAACCGCACTCTTTCTGGGAAACAGTAGAAGTTGTACAGTGATGAATAACCCACAAAATGATGCGTCGTAGTTCCGTCCCTCCGCTTGCGCTTTTCGAACCTGCATGCATGGTCACGAACGTCTGGGACGTTGAGAAAAAGAACGGTTCACTAACAGCACTACGAAATCCCAGCCGTCCTCCTCCTCGTTGATATACGAACCGGCCTCGATATATAGCAGAATAAATATCTGCATCCTTCTGTGATATTCCCTGAAACCGGAGTCTTCGAAGGTAGCCTACAACATTCAGTCACCTAAGCAGGATCATGCACGGCTGGACCTTACATGGTACACTTCATACTCTACATTGCTCTCCCCTGAGGGTGCGCTCGGTACAGGACGCGTATATGAATGGATGCATTTTCCGATAGGGTGAAATGATGTAGCGTCTTTCTCGACACGGGCAAGAAATGCTTCTTCCTCCGTTTCATATCCTGGATAGCTTTGTGCGCTTTCTGGCCGCACGTTGTCAGGGGAAATACGTACCTGGAGGAATGAATGAGCTGAGGATGCCCTCTACGTCATCCACTGTTGACGATGCGGGGAGCTTTCCTGCATAGCGAACAGATAAAAATTGCACCAATGATCCGGATGCGAAACGGAACTACGCCCATGTCAACCACGTTTTTGGAAGATACAACGCAACGTTCATACGTCAATCTCTAGATCCTGGTAGCCATAAATTTTTTCGTCTTCCCCGTATATCTATTTGAGTCCCATCAGGATATTGTGTTCGGTGACTTGTAGAGTCGTCTCACGGGATACGTGAATGCTGGTTGGAATCCCTCCAAGGACTCGTCATCTTCAAGCATTTGCTTGTCTTCTTGTGCATGCACTGCAGTTATACGAGTTCCTAGCGCGCCGGTCGAGTGATTCATTGTCACTCACCCAGGGAAAGCACCAGGGCTTCGTTGGAATCAACGGTCCAGCCGTTGTTGGCCATGACAGAATTTGCACCGGGAATAATATCCTATGAAGAACTTATGGAGTCAGTGTTTCAGGAGACAGCAGTTCGGCGGGTCGTAGCACTTGTTCAGACAGTAAGTTAGTGGTGTTACCGCGCGTTGTGTACGCGTATTTTGTCAGGTATTTAAACCGACGCGGTTGATAGTGGTCCACGATGAGCGCGCAGGGGCCGACCGTACCATCCGTCTTACTCCCCGAGATCCTTCGGTTTTCTCCTCAGCTTCTCCTCGATGATATTATCAACTTCGGGAATGAAGCTATCACCAATGCTGTTGATGGTCTGGAGGAGTTCCTGTTCCGCTGGGCGACTGACCGCGAACAAAGAATCAATGAAGATTGGGACAGCACACAAGAAATCGAGCAAGGGCTCGTCGCATTTCAGACACTGCTAGAATACCATACAGACATCGCCTTTGACTTCTTCGAAACCTGGTCCCTGCGCAATATCTTTGCCATCCCTGCCGATTTGCCTATTGTTGTGCCCCACCAAGAAGGCCTTGATCTGACCCACCCACCGGAGAGAGAAGCCGAGCTCATGTCAGAGATCGATGAGCTGCGCAGAAAGATCGATGCAGTAAGTCTAATAGAGTGGTTTTCGTATAGCGCGCGATTTACCCCCAGTTTGCTTGCGTGTTGACAGCAACGGCGCTTGAAGCGCTTGTTAACTCGGTCTGTCAGGTGGTCTGCAGTGTTGGCCCTTCGAAGCGAGAAGCGACAGAATCAGTTGTCATTCCTTCAATCACCCCAACTACGCGAACTTGGCCGGGTCCCTGACGAGTTGGAAAACATGTTCTCGGCCATTTCTTCTCTCCCAGCCCTCACACCGGAGTCGACTGCAGCATTGACTCAGTTACCTTTGGCAGACCCTGCAAAGAGACCGTGGGAGACGAGCAAGTCAGCCTACTTTGACTGGGCAACAAAGCAGTTGTTGGCCAGAGTCAAACAACAAGCTTCGGGAACTGAGGATACCACTATCGCTTCTTTGGCCAAACTCTCTGATACCATCGCAAGTTCTCGCGACATGAATGCTCTGCTGGAAATGTCAACGGAGGGTCGCCAGGAACGCGATGCAGAAGGGGAATAAGATGCGGCTTTGGAGTTGTGTATAACCATTATTTTATATCAATTTAACTCGTACGTGTCTTTTGTTTATCTTCAGCCGAGTAGAACACAATCTAGTGTCAACAGTCTTATGGCGGCGGTGCATCACGTTCAACGTCCATAGGGACCGAACTCCGAAATCGACATTCCCACCCCCTTTATGAACCTTGGCCATGCATGTGTCTGTGGAATGCGTCAAACCAAGCGGGCAGGTCGGTTAAAAGTGCGCTCGCGATCTCAATATCTATTACTTACTGAGTGTGACATACCTCCACGACCATACACAAAGTTCACCTAGCGAATATCGCCCAAGGTCTTCTACTTCAGATCGCCGGCATTCTGAAAGCGTGGAACATGGAACGCCATATTGCATGGTCAACTTTGTTTAAAATGATTGCGAGCTCCTCAGCGGATGGCCGTATTTCCCCTTCCGAGATTGTGCTTCCCAGCGTCGTAATACCACTGATCCATCGATCACGCTTGTCACTAATGTCAAGGTCAGGCATCCTCTGCGTCTGGGCCTGTGGTGCCTTCTGCGGCTCTTGGACGGTCATCCTGGTAATTATGAGGGTCGATCGTTCATCGTGGAGTTCTCCAAGGTATCTTGTGCAGGTCGTGGGGGTTGCTAACGACTGCTGTTCATGCACAAGTTCTACTCTCAGACAGTCGAGAGACTGGAGGACCAATTCTGCATCGAGAACCCCCACCCAGCTATTAGAAATCCGCTATCAGGTTGCACGTCGTATGTCAAGTATCATGTCATACCTATTTCTGCCCATTTTCTGGAGTCGTACAGATTCGCATCGTCTTCTCTTTAGAACTCCTCAGGTTTCTCGACTCAAGACTTGGTCCCTCTATTCGCACTGTGGTCATTTGTAAGTATCTATACATGTGCCCTTGGTGGGAGCAAGTAAGTCACCTTGTAACGTTCAGGCACTTCTTGATTCAGGCACTTCACATACTTTTATTGACTCTGAATATGTTTCTTGTGTTGTGAATAGCACCTTCACTAACCCTAGTGATCAAATAGGGTGAGTCACTTCAGTCTCTTTGTGCTGTGTCCTTGTTGGTCTGTGTAGGTGGTGGCCCTGCAAGCTGGGCACTAAATAGATGAGCCATATCATTGCAGTGGGCAGGCAATTGAGAGTGTGTGACAAGCCAAGTTTGCGCAATGACTGAACTTTAGCAAGCAGATAATCATGGTTACAGTGCAGCAAGCAGAACTATGCCAGGCTCAACTGTTGAGGCAAGGAGCTGATTCTTACCAACACTCGACTTGGCATGATTCCCACATATCAGGGTGGGAGTGCAAATGGTCATAATGCCACAAGACAGAAAAAGGTAGTTGTTCCCTCTATCGCATCTTTGCCACGTTCTCTCGAGTTCGGCTAACACCTTCAGTGTGAACGATGTAAAGATGTAACATATTACTTCAAGTATACACTTTGAATAAACAAAGTACAGATTCCGAATCTCAAACAACCAGGAAAAAATAATGAAACAAATGTGACACCACGTTCACAGTTGTGCTACGGGTCATGCATCATGATGCTGGCCTTGTCGCCCAGTCGCAGGGCAAATACGAACGCTGAGCATTGCGAGTATACTGACGGAGCAAGCGCTTTAGGTCATTGGTCACTGACACAGCTGATGGGAACAAACAGGCAGGTTCTTGGGCCATACATACATCCAGTTACCTTACAGTTACATACCCATACATACCAACTAAAGATCCATCAGTGTGTGCGATTGCCATGCTTGGGTAAGCTGGTGATCGTACAACAAGTTGACGCAAAAAGGTCCATTGTATTACGCCGACGCTGCTCGCAAAGCTTCGACTGTAGTTCCCCTTGATCTGGGGAAGAGTTTGGTGAGTAAATTTTGCATACTGCGCAGCTTCATCACGCCACGTTGCAGGTTCGCCTACCCGATGAAAGCGGGACCAGGGTCCGAGAAAGCCCTAGTGCGAGTAATTAGTCAGTCTCTGTCAACGACATCCGTGTCTGGTGCTCACATGAGACCTCGGTCATTTGGCACCCCGAGTTTCTGCTCAAAGTAGGCTGAGAACTCCCTCGACCACACCCGCGAGTTGGCTGGGTTGGTGTTATCGAGGCTCACCTATCCGAGTGCACCATGTCAATGTCAGCGTGATCAGTAAATATGACTTTGAACGATATACACACGATCTTGAGCATGATTGCAGGCTCAAACGTGCCACCAAACATGAGGTAGGGGTTGAAGGAGACCTCGACGTTAAAGTGCTTCTCATCTTTACCGACCGTCTTTGCGCAAAACTATATCCGTCCGTCATGGTGTGTACGTTAATTCAAAGCGTCTGCACAAGGGCTGAATACCTTGGAGAAATCGGAGACGAATGCCTTCTTAGCGTCCTCCGAATCAAACTGATTTGTAGTGCTGTTTAGTGTGTGTGTGCATGTTCAGATAGGCTACTGAGCTACCTTGGCGTTCGTACTGAGCGAGACCAACGGCATGACGGCGATCAGGATACAAATGTGTAAAGATACGCTTTCTTCAAGCAGAAGAGGGGTGTATGAAGCAGAGTCGGAGTCGTTGATTGATTGGCAAGCTGTGAGACAGAACCCGGGCCGAACTGCTCCGCTGGCCAAACGGCCCAGGTGATCACGAGCCTGACAGCGGGTTCAAATGTTCCCACTGCCAGCATTCTTGGAAAAGGCCAGGCGTCGTCTGTATCCAAGCCTGTGATGATATCTTCTCTTCAGCTTGGTGAAGTCATGTGACTCGGTCGTTCCTCTTGGAATAGGCGGAATGGCAAGTTGAAGGTTGAGCTTGGGCCTCGCAGCGCTCCGCCCTGAATCTGATATTACAAGCAGGAAAGTAAAGAGTATACACACGAGCTACCGTAAGAAGACACTATACGTATTATGTTCAATCAACTTGTGCTGTTCGTGGATCGGCACCGCTCGCAGCGCGGATGTTGATGGCACCACCGGCCATCGAACTAATCGCATGTCCGTAGAAGAACGCCCCACGTGCCAGCAAGCCTTGCTCGACGATACCGAGCACGTCTTTTATCAACAGCGGCCAACCAAAACGCCTGCGGTCTTCGATTGTGATGAGGTCCGGCGCCCGGACAAAGCCGTGTTCGCGAAGGTAGGCAAGGTTATCCGGGTCTCGCTCATCGGTGGCGATGTAGACCCTGTGGTCTTGAGATGAGATGGAATGGGGGTCATAAGTCGCGCAACTTACAAGTCACCCTTGTTAGGCGGATGGTGTTGCATGTACTCGGGGTTGACTACAACATCAGGGACGGCGTAGGTGCTCAAAGATTGGGGAGTAATAGAATGAAGGAGATCTCTCCCTTTGTCCAGGTGGTCCTTGATCCGTTGAATGTGATCTGAAAATTCTACCTGCATGACCAAATGAATGCGGATGACTACATTGCAACCATCAGGGGTAGGCTCAGTTATAGGGCTGAATGAAATTTACAGTCATCACGCCGCATATGTGCACCCATCCACATTCGCCCGTTTACGAGCTCCTGCATTCGTCGAGCCATTGTTGCGGATAACTCCATAACGTTATCAGTGTGACGCAGCTGGTATAACACGAGTCGTGCGAAGGCGTCCCTCGCGGACGTGGTGGTGAGTCGCAAGCTGGCCTTTGCGAGGATGAACTCCGCGCGTATCCGAATCACCGAGGATGACCTACCGGCTTTCGCTCGTAATGGATTTCACCTCTGATGAGAACAACGTCTTCAGTTAAGTGGGAGTAATCGTCCATGAATCCGCGGATTGAATCACGAGGTGCAACTTGTTTGATTGGCTTCACGACGTTCTTGACAAATTCCATACCAAGACTATTTTTGGTAAGTAAACGAGAATCAGGACACGAGTTCTGAACTTACGCTCCGTCAAAAGTGTACAAGACCTCCCAGCCATTGTCATTCAGGGCCTGGATAAGGCCTTCGTCTGAGGTGACGGCTTGAATCCCATTTTGCTGAAGTATCTGACGAGCTCTATCGAAGTCCAAAACGTACTGTCTTCCGGAGAGTGCCTGTTCGAGGGCCAGATATGCCTTCGTCTTGGATGGGCTTGGCCAACCACCGTGTTCACCCCTTCCAGGATCGCCAAGCAGTGGGTCCCACTGACCACGCGATTTCATTTCATCTGGTAATCTATCCACGCGGTTGAGGTTCTGAGGGTCGTACCACCAATTCTCGATTGTGTACAAGCTAGGTGGACTTCCTTGTGCATCGTATATGCTCGGGTTCTGGTGATACCCTTGTGTATCCCACTGTCCGTTGCTGAGCTCGAGGTCTTCTGAGAGATCGTGAAGGCGGAGGTACTCCGCCACGGTGATGACTGGTTGGGAGCGTCGGAGGTGGGTGAGATTGAACATGACAGACACAGGCACACGCCATCCCATCTGTTGGTCTTCTGGCAATTGCCGCCACTCGTCCGAGTTGATAGCATCGCCTCGATTAACCATTGGCGCATATGCTGCACAAACGGCACTTGGGAAGAGTTGAGCCCGTGTTCGAGAAAGTATGGTGGCACTTACATTTCGAATGCACACGAACGAGCGTATATATATGAAGGTATAACGACAGTGCGGTTGAGTAGTGAACCATGATAAAGAGCAGTCTCGATAATATAACGGACCTGGAGGTGGATAAGCGCAAAAAGAGGAAGTTGAGAAGCAGGAAGACTAACATTGTTCCAACCTAAGCCCATACTATAGTCTCGAGCATAGTATCCCTTTGTCCCTGTTACTACGGAGCGCAGTGCTTCGAGGTCCAAGTCGTCACCGACTAGCAGCGACCCGGCAGCAGGTTGGTCTGGGCTAGTGGTATTTTGGGAAGGGGGGATTTCGGGGTAGGCATGATTGCTGGGGGTGTCAAAAGGGAATGCGCAGAGCTCAGCGTTGCGTGCAGGGCTGGCGAGTATGTATCCACCGAGCAGGCCGGTGAGGAGGGCTATGGCGAGAAGTGCAAAAGAGATGGGGCCATTTCTAGCAAACCGGAGCATGACCCACTGGGAGCTTGAAGGGGGACGTGAATCTGGCGAGCTACTGACTGGCAGATAACCTCCTGACAAGGACTGGGGCCCCATGAGTTGTGCTGGAACAAAATTGCGTTGCGTACATTATAGTTCCCACGGTTACTTACTCAAATACCTATCACTACATGACATTTGCCTCTGAAACTAAAGTGAAACCGCAACATCTCATGTTCATCTAAATCTTCCATTACAGCAGAGCCCCATATCAGTGTCATATCAGTGACGTGCTTGCTGCAGTTGCCGTACGTGATCCCAATTGCCGGCAGTGACTGAAGCGCTGACTGACTGGCGTCCTTGCATTCTCGCCGCTTTACCCTCCGTTTACCAGCCACCGGGGGAAGTGACCCACTCCCCCATGTAGGACACCATTTTTATCCTTCTGACATATCCCTTGTTCCCAATCGCATTGGTTCGTCAGAGGTCCGACGCACTCCAAGTGCATCGAGAGTTAGTCTGGTCACCAGACTAATCGAGAGTAGCGGTGAAGAAATTCCGACCCCATGGAAAGACAAAAGCCGCTGGCCTCGCTTCGAGTCGTCACAGCCCCAAACAGGGGCCCATCTGTCATCGAGCTCGCGTCTGACTTGTTGACAGGCGAACAGGCAGCATGTCAACAGGTTGCATCACAACAGTCCTATGGCAACTATCACTCGCAATAGATGTGTGCTGTCCGACACGGTGGCATGAAATGGGCCGGCGCGGACGAATACAATAACGACTGCACCACCAGGCTACACTCTCGTAGCTCGTGGCACCTCCGGCGACAACTACAGCGACATCCTCCATAGCAGTCACGTCGACATCTCAGACGCCCACTCAGACGACTGCGGGAAACTCTTCGACTTCCAATAAGTCAGATCTTTCCTTTATTCGACTGAACACCGACTGATGCCCTGCTTTTTCGCGTGTGTTAGACTCAATCTTGGAGCCGTCATCGGGGGCGCATTGGCGGGCGTAATCATCGTTACGAGCATTGTGATTGGCGTTTTCTGTTGCCGTAAACGCAAGGCACCGTGCCGAGAAGAACTTTCCTCTGAATCAGCCTTCCAAGTAAATCTGTTCGGATCTCAGCATCTCAGCAGTACTCTTGCTCCACCCCTCGCGCCGTATGCGACGCAGAGGTCATTCTTCCCCCAACATCCAGAAGCGACTCCGTCCGTCTCTCCGTTTCAGCGTTCCACCATACTCCGCGATGCACTCGCAGCGAGCAACTACCTCTCCGAGCCTATCCAGAGACCGCAGTCGTTCGGCTCTGGCTCGAGCTCGCCCGCCTTGCAACCACTTCGTCGGCAGACCTCGCACAATGCAGATGCCGACCTACGCGCCCACTCAAATTTATCTCACGTGGCGGACCCAGGCTCGCCCTTTGAGGACCCCTCGAGCACGTCGGGATATAGTCTCACTACAGAACAGCTCGAGGTCATCGAGCGGCTGCGGATGGACAAGGCCGGTTTTGTGTCATCGCGTGTTTCGGCGGGTGGTAGGAGTATTTCAAGCGCGGTGCCACCTCCAAGCTATCAAACCCGGGCTGCTTAGACAGTCATCATGGAATGTATTTTATATTTGTGGGCCATAGAGTGATACCCCACTGTCCACACATGCCAGACATGTCTCTCGGATCAAATCTATACCTGGGGTGTTTGTTACGTCGGCGATCATCTGAGCCCACGGAAACAGGATAATAGGGTATCCCGCGCATGCATCAAAATATTACCGAGCGTGTCCGGGCATCCCTCCTCTCAGCCTCGTTGACGTATGCATAATCGAAATACATGGAAGTGGCGCCTCCGTTCCAATCCAATATGGTCATTTTCATGGTATGATTTCCACTCACGAGACCCTGAATGTCATACAAGGAAACGTTTGACACCTGATAAGTGGGAGGAGGGGGTGCCTGAATCGTTTTGGAAACAGCTGTACCACCGTCGACCGAAAAACTGGCTGTCATGCCTTGAAAGCCGGCATTGAAGACATACATCGTGATGCCAGACCCTAGAATAGACAGTAAAGATAGCACCATGGCGATGCACGGTGATTGCGTATACGTACCTGTGAAGGGTACTTGGACAAAACAATCGTCGTTTGTACCGCACACTCCTACTGGAAGAAAAAGGCGCGTCAATCATGCATCCGACAGGCAGGGAGCCAGCTTACGAGCGCTGTTGATGCGCGTGGTCAGACAAAGTCAGGGTCGAACGGAAGACGGGGACATACTAGTTTTCGTCGTAGCAATGTGAGAGATCGAGGGCGATGATGTAGTCGCCTGTCGAGTTGCTGGTACTCAGGCCAAGTGTCTGGGGACCTACCGAGAATGTCTGCCAGGTCTTTCCTAGCGCACTAGGTGCCATGGCATATTGTATAGACGTATTGGTATTGTCGATGTAATAATCTGCCAAAACGACTGTAGCAAAGAGTAGGGGGGTACCGGTGATGTGCCACATGTACACCATTTTTCATTGACTTGGGTCAGCGGGGACAAACCAGGTGGAGGAACGAGAATAAAGGCGAAACGCTGGCCACCAGTTATATAACGGTCCGGGCGGTATAGTTTCATCTATCTTGTATCTGGTGGCGGATTCAGGCCATAAATCGGAGGTGAGCACAGTAATCCTGATTGCGAAGAGACCAAAGGGATCAATTCAAGTCTTACGTACTATGTACATTGACCTAGCACACGATGATCAACGCAAACTGGCACATAAAGTCAAGCACAACTTACATATCATGATCGAAATACGAGAAAACGGATCAAGAATAGCGAGGGTAAAACAAAAACTTCTACATGTCCATTGCAATTTCATCTCGACGATGTTCCCCAACACGCTGTAGAAGGGACGAGCTCAAGCCAAGGCAGTCCCATGAACCAAGCGAAGGAGGCGAGGATGAAATCATTGATACGGAAGATGATGGCACCGGTTGGACATCACGTGACAATTCTGATACGGTACGCAAAAACATCACTGGCTGTGGAGGTGGCGGAACACTGTGCGTGGCGTGCGAGGAAAAGTCGAGGGTGGGCAGAACAAAATCATGCTGTGCACTTGCACTGGCTCGCATGGGTGGTGGAGACAGCACGGCACATACATCATCCATCTCGCCCTCGGAAGCCCAACCTGAATCAAGCTCGAGGTTCTCGAGGGAGGGCGACTCAGCGCGCGTATCCATCTGGAGATTCTCTCCCGGATCGGGGAGAGGGACAAGAGTGGGACGTCCATCGGGATGGGTCTCTTCGAGCGAATACCACTCCTCTGCGCTGTCACCAAGGATGGCACGGACGCGACCGGCATGCCAGCCCCTGAACGTGACGCGCAAGACAGTACACTGCTTCTCCCGTGCATCATGGCGCTGCGCAAAGGCATATGCATCCACGTTGACACCAGGATCATCCCACACGCTGGCAGTGTCGAGTCTGGAAAACAAGGTTGACACTCTTAGTGCGTGCAACCGGTGGCTAGTGTGAATGGACGCCAGGCCAGAGATCGGGAGCAGTGGGTGAGCATCACCACTGTCAGTGCGAGACGACAACGGAAGGCGGGCAGTCGGAGTCGGCGCAAGAGGTATGAGAAGGTGGGTGGTGACGGCAGGGGTAAGCTCAACGGGGAAGTAGACATCGAGTTCGGATGCGTCACATTGGGGCTCAGCAACAATAGGCGTGGGCTTGGGCTTGAGCATCTCCTGAGACTTGAGGACTGCCTTGTTTTGCATAGCGCGGCGCATCCTGCGAGCCTCCTTCTTCTTCATCTTGACATCCCACTCAGCTTCCCACAGGGCCCTAGTCGCAATAGGGACATTGTCAACCATGTTCTGGAAGATGGGCCGACCAGAGTGGAACGCGCGGGCGGCGCCAAGGCCAACGTGGGTGACATTCGCTTGAACCGCAGGTGGCTTTGGGAGGCGAAGGGGAGAGAAGGGTCGGGAGAGTGCGTGCTGTACGGGTAGCGAGAACCGGGCATTGATGGACTGGGAATTGGAGAACTGGGCATGGCGGGCAAGAGAGGGCTGGGTTGGGACTGCAAAGGAGGAGTGGGAGAGACCGGGAGTGGTGAGATGAGAAACGAGACGAGAGAAGAAAGTGCGAGTCTCGGAGAGGATGCGCTGGGCTGTGGAGGGAGGATGAGGGTTCAGGCGAGGGGTGAATGCGGGGGTGTGTATCGATCTCGAGGCATGGACTGGGACGGGTCCACGTCTGGGAACGCCGACACCCTGCCTCAGCTGGCGGGCGCCGTGCGAGACAGCGGCCATGTTGTTGTTCAACTACGAGGTGCTCTCGTCGCTGTTTTATCACACTAGGAGCTTGGATGCCGAACGCATACGTTGCATCCCGGCAATCACTGACCAGAAGGAAGTCACGTGACCCTATTCACTCATAACTAGTACCCTTTCCACTGTCCAGTGCCCACGGGTACCCACTGCTATCAACCATGATTCCGGGTTTACTGCCTGAAGGATCTGGAATTTCAGTATATGTTTTGCATGCTGGATTCCAAGGCATCTCTGCAAGCCTCACGATAGACGGTGGCCGGACTGTCACTGCGACTTTGCCGGCACCAGTGGTCCAGCTCCACCCTTATACCAAACCCCAAATGTCTTACTTTCAACCTCCAGTTTCTCCCCAGCACTGCCCACACAGTGACAACTAATCTCTTGAAGCGATTTCCACGGCTTCCAATGCTGACTTCAGGTCTGCACTTTCACGCCAAAATCTTCCTCCAGACGTTGACGCAAATCACCAGTCCAAACCTCAGTGCTGTGGTAGACAGCGCATGTAGAGGACTCGCTGGTCTCATTGTTATTACCGTCGCGGCGGTCATCTTCCTCGAGAAGCGCAAGTCTCATTACGCAACATTGGACGAAAGCCGCAAACCTGATCCGTTCCTGCCCAATCCCAGACGGATGAGAAGAGACGTACGCGTCTCGCAGTTAGCGATACGGCGGAGCTCCACCATTCCTGCGGGCAGTCTGATGGTGAATCGAGCGACTTTCACATCCTTTCGGCCGCTGGCAATGGGGGGAGGATTTCGGAGGTCGAAGCTGGTCCGTAGACCGTTGATCTTTTTCCGCGCGACGACTTTGTCATCGACTGTAGACGCGAGGATAGACCTTCGTCCGACTCTCGTGGGTCTGTGGTTCGAAATGCTTCTCGCCCGGCAGTCGCAGTCGTCGATTCAACGCTACCTCCAGGTTACCAGACGCCGGAATCAAGACGCCAAAGTGATTCTAACATCCCCCTTGAACTTTCCTCCTTTCACAGCATGTACTGTACCTTCTTGCTACACACCACCTTCGCTGTTCATTCAAATTTAAAGTGCTTATTTGTCACGTCTTCACCGGATATCTGTTACTACGATTAATGTGGCAGAGTGTGGTTGATACGATTGTGGATAAGCTTGTCCGAAAGTGTCCCAGGTATACTACCTAATGGCTAATCGATATCGTGTACATACGTACAGCAAAACAGGCAATGAAAAGATTACAAACGACTGTCCGCATCCACTGCACGCACTCTATCACTGTCCCTGTACATAATCATAACTGGGCGGCGCCGTACCTACCGTCGTCTCCCCATCCCCATGATCACTCACCGTCGGCAGCCATGACACACCCCCGGCTGGGGCTTGCATCTGCGTCTGCGATGACGGAAACAAGTTGCCCGGGTCGACATGCGCGCGCGCTTCTGGGTCATTGACACCAACGCTACTCGCGCCTTGTGGATTTGCCAGCATACGTTCGAGCACGCGTGCGACGACCGGCGCGGGAACGTTGTTGTTGAACAAGCCATTGACAAAATCCGCTTGTTCATCCGTCAGAACCGTGTTCGGACGCATACCAGCAACATCCAGGCTCGTTCCTGGGTCCTGCCGCAGGCTGCGCGTTGGGGTGCTCGAGGAACGTCGTGATTTCTCGCTGGGATAGCTGACTGGCACTGGACGTCCCGGTGAGTATAGTTGCTTTGGCGTGGGTGAATTTCGGTCAGCGGGGATTGCTGCTACGCCTGCAGTGGCAATCGATCCTCGCACAGACGAGGTAGTACCGCTGATGTTGCTGCTCGATGCAACGTGCCGGTGAGAAAAGTTCGTTATGGGACTGGAGCTCCTCGGATCCCGAGTAGCAAAAATATTGGGCATGGAGCCTGCCTCTGAGTTTGTCCATATTTGCAAGGGGCGCGCTGTTCCAGAGTATTGGTGCGCAGCAAACGGGTCTATGAGGGGAGTGTCGGTATCGGTATACCTGGTTTCAGGAGGTGGTAAGAGGAGCGGGCGGGGTCTCTCATCGAGTGCTTGCAAGTGTTGGCGACGGCGGCGACGGAAGCAGCATATGGCCAGGCCAAGGAGTGCGAGGAGGCCAATAACTCCCCCAACGGTACCACCCGCGACAGCAGCCACGTTGGTTCTAGGGGGGACATCATTAGGCTTCGATCGATTGCACTTGTAGGTGAATCTCACTCTTTCGAAGTCGGAGATAAAGAGTTAGGCGAACCGGTGTTGTTTGCGGATGGTGTGCTTGATGGCAGGACTGTCACTCCCGATGACTGAGAAGAAAATACCGATATGACAGAGACCACAACCGGAGAGGAAGCTGCAGAGTCTGTCTGGGTTCCTGTCGAACTCGTTTGTTGTGAGGCGGTCTGGGAACCGGCTGACGTTGGCGATGGCATTGAAGAGGAAGAGGAAGAAGACTGCGTGGGGGTACTTGGGCTCGGGTTCGGGCTCGAAGCCGGACTCGAACTGGTCGTCGGATTCGTGACCTCTACCTGATTAACGTCGACATAGTCCAGCATCATGCCACTAAAGCTGCCATTCCAATCCAGTACCGTCATCACAGCCGTGTGTGTTCCAGATGGTATGTTTTGTACATCGAAGAGGGCGACATGAGGGATATAGTATTGTGGTGCTGGGGGTGCCCCCAGCGTTGTTGTCGTTGCCGTTCCCGAGTCTATAGAAAGAGAGGCCGACATGCCTTGGGGTCCAGCTTGTAGAACATATATGGTTAATCCGGAGCCTAGAGTCAGAATAGGTTGGAGGTTGTCCCTTGTGCCGGCGAGAAAAACATAAGGAACATACCTGTGAATGAAAACTGCACAGCACAATTATTTGCTGTGGAGCATGCTGCATCTATAGGGTCAAGTTAATTCTAGGTACACGACACTCTGTTCTTATCATTAACTTACAAGTGCTACAGGTATCATTCATCGCGTCTTGAGCATGGGGATCGGGAACACAGTGCACTGAAGAACTCACTATGTCCCGTCGTAACACTGAGTCGCGTCAACAGTCTGCGTTGTCCCGTTGGGCAATCGAATTTCGAGTACCTCTCCAGTATCAGAACCAAACGCGCCCCATGCCGGCCCAGCTGGGTCCTCGGAGAACTTGAGTGTCGAATAGTTGCTATCGTCGATGGTATAATCTGCATGGATGAGAGTCGGGTATAAAAAGATAACAAAAAACAAAAGTTGAAATTTAAACATATTAAAAAAAGCGGGGGAGGGGGCAGCGCAGCCCTACCCTATACCTCAAAATTAAGGCGCTTGGGATCAACAAAGGAAGGGAAGGGACCAAGATTGTGTTATACCGGATAAATCACCTGGAAAATTTAGTCCCGGGAAGAAAATCAAGGTAGTAACCATCAGGAGTCTTCGTTCAAGGAACTTACATACACCTTGGCACGCGCTGATGTTCTGATGGTGCCGTGCGCTACATACATACCGAGTATGGGCGTGCACAGGACTGATGAAACACCACCGCTGAGAAATCTCCCGTAATGCTCGAGGACGGATCCAATACTATCCAGATAGGCCCCTCGTTGATCCCCAAGTCAGAGAGATCGTGGAGTTCGATATCTCTGCTGGTATGTTACAACGCGCATTCAAGGTGTGAGCGCACCTGCCAGCGACGGCCCCCTTCGCGTGGGAAGCCGTGGTAAGTCACTTTAACTCCATTGATCGAGTGAACACGACCTCGAGAGCAGGACCAAACATGCAACACATGTCTGTTGCCTCGATAAATTTAGTTGGATTCAGGTCCTGTTTTCTCTCTGGCGGTGAATGATAGCGTTATCACCGGCCCCGGATGTGCAAAGAAGTCAGTATATGCTTCCAACACTCCGATAAAGATAGCTACCCTTCTTGGCTCTAGTCTATGGATTTGGACTGCCAGCCCTGGTTCGAACCTACCCCATTTTCTAGATTTTCATCGGCGTGTGGTAAGAACGCAGGAAGCTGGCGGTCTTCAATGCACGTCCGGTCACGCCTCCACGATGATGCACCCCGCACTTGAAATCTGCCTGTGATTGACGTCCACGAAACACAATATTGTACATTTGCTGTGATAACTCCAAATGCAGTGCTGGGCGCGGTCTCCGTAACTAAGTGACCTAACGGAGCGTGACCAGTTCTTTGGAAAAAAATTCTGTCAGTCACTAGTGATCACAAACAGGATATCTTCGACGAACCTTCACCCGACGTAGGATGAATCGCGACCGTGTCATCCAGATCTTGTTTGCGTGCTGTTTCCAGTGTGTAAGCGCGGGTAATCCTCAGGATTTCTAGACGTACCACCCATTTTGACGGCTACTGCAAAACCTTGCAGGACTTCGTCACTTCCCAATCCGATGATGTGAACCCCGACAACGCGTTCCTCTTCGCCAACGACAATGAGCTTGTAAACTGTTGGCTCCTTGTGGTTTTCCGCAATCTGTGAGAAATAGAGCGCGCGGAACGATGACTTGTCTGGGATTGAAACGAGATCAGAAATCGTGATCCGCGAGGGATTTCGCTCGACGTACAAATCTTTACGTCTTTGCCAAATTTCTCGTATGCCTCCGGTTCCGTAAAACCCACGGTACCGATAGGGGGATGCCTGTGCAAGTTTAATTTCACGCCACAGCTCCGAAAAACTTGACTTACGAAAAGACGACAGTAGGGATGTTCTCGTATGAGAGCTTATCGTTCTTAAACTTTTCAGGGCCGAAGAGTCTATTGGACAACCGCCTGCCTGCTGCAATCGCGACAGGGGTAAGCAAAGCTTTGCCTTGCACGTCACCGATTGCATGGACACCCGGGACGGTGGAGTTCTGGAATTCGTCTACGATGACATCACCCTTCTTGTCGAGCTTAATTCCGAATTCTTCGACTCCAAGGCCTTCCGTGTTGGCGTGTCGACCAATTGCCCAGACCAAGCAGTCAACTTCAGTGGTCTGCCCGTTGTTATAGTGGATCGTAAGGGTCTTTCCTTGCTCTCCTTCCACGCGCCGGATTTCAGAGTTCTTGTGAATCTTGACTCCGGTGTGCTCCATCCATGGCGTCAGTGTGTCCTGCAGCATGGGGTCGAATGTGCGCAGGACCTTGTCATGTCGGATGAAGAGATGAGTCTCAGTACCGAGAGAGTTGAAAACGCCAGCGAACTCTACGGCGATGTAGCCAGCACCGACGATTGCAACACGCTTGGGTTGTTCTTCCAGATCGAAGAATCCATCAGAATCGATACCAAGGCTCGCTCCAGGAATGACATCGTCCGAGGGGGTCGTAGGACGCCCCCCGGTAGCGATCGTTATGTGGTCTGCGTGTAGCGTGTACTTCTGACCGTCTGGGCGAGTGACCTCAACGGAACTGGGGGATGTTAAGCGCGCGAACCCAGGATGATATTCCACCTTTTCCTTGTCAAGATTGTTCTCGTAGATCTGGTTCAACCTGCGGATGTATGCATCGCGCTGGGGTTTAAAGGCTTCCCAGTTGAATTTGGGCTCTGGGACCCCCTCAAAATGATATCCTTCGGACGCATGGCGTAATTTGTCCGCCAGGTCGGCGGCATGCCACATGATCTGGAAAAGCGGTTGGCCATACGTTTGATATGACAGCATGAATAGTGTTCGCACCTTCTTTGGGACACATCCTTGATTATTGGGAACCGTGAGCTGGGCGCCATGTCGCAAGTGGTGGGAATCACTTACCAACGTTCACACAAGTACCACCCAGATGAGGGGAGGTCTCGATGAGGGCGACTTTCTTGCCGTACAGGGCCGCACGACGCTATGGGGGGGGGATCAAGTATGAGAGCAGAGGACCCCTGAAACAACATACCGAAGAAGCGACACCCCCACTACCACCTCCGATGCAAATATAATCGTAGCGTTTATGTTGAGGGCGATCTACCGGTGCCATCTTGGTTGATGAGGAAGAGAAATATCTTGACAGCTACGATGCAGAGAGATGGGATCAGGCGACGGATAACCACTGGATGTAGGCGCGCTACCTGATGTAGCCGTGAGGGTGCACGCTGAGCAGGCACTAATGCTGAAGCTGCAAATTTTGCTGTGGACGCTATGGCAGAAAATCGTACAACCAGATTTTGTGACGAGAAGTGGGAGGAGGTGTGCACCCAGATCATTTCCGGAGATAGGCTTTTTATATCTCCCCCAAGCTTCAGTCAGCCTCCACTCTCGTAGATACTAGAGTTGGTCAGTTTCGTCATTATTGCATGTTGGAGTGTCATGTGACTGTGTATCACTGCACGTGGCCAACTGAGTGGTGGGCACAATTCGGAATCAGAATGTTCTTGCAACCGACGTCGGACACTTGGGACAAAGTGTAGCCAGGAAATTCGAGCTCTTAGAGGTTCAGATCTCAGAGCCCACAATGATTCAATCCAGGTTCGACAAAAAATCCCATGCGACGGAGGTCGGATCTAACACCCATGCAATCAAATCTCACTCCCTTCAACTTGTTCATCCTCGAAGTAACTGTAGTCCCGCCCAAGTGTAAGTGGCAATCCAACCTCGGGCGTCCGACAAGGTGCGCATATACTTGGAATATAAACGATTGAAGTATCCACCGTCGTTGAGCCACACACTTATGTGTTGATACACCCAATCAGCTGGAGCACACCGAGTTTTCGTGAACTTTGACAGTCAGCCAGTTTGGCCGGCTCATAGTCGTTCAAGGTCCAAGGATCCCCACGACATTTCCTAATGTTAATCGGGAGGTCATCTATGGTGCGGCCTATCTTTCTCCCCGTCCTAGCCTTCTTTTACTCCTGTACACTGATTTCAGTGTTGCCGGCGAGGTACGCAAGCTGTCGCCGGTGGCAGCGAATCATCACTTGGTCCCGTCCAAGCACCGATCAGCACGCCTTTATTTTCGAGCCTGTACCCGCTGACATATGCAAAGTTTACCAATCTGCGCTGACTCAGGTTCATTGACGGAGGATTAAGTTCTACCAAAAACACACCAGCCTCATGAGATCTTTGTCACCTTGTTAATCATTCCACGATCGACTTTGGTATCGCTCACTGATGAGTGTCCATTCCATGCCTCGATGTTCAACTCATTTTTCACATCATATTCCCGAATGCATCAACCCCGCTTTGCGCTTTGGGATGACACGCGTTGCAAAATAGCACAATCACTTCATGACATATATTTCACACCTCACCGGCTGTAACATTGGCAGGTGGAACTTCGCCCCAGCATCCTCCGCAGCTCAGCTTACCCGCGTCAAGTGTGATTGATGGCAATGTAGTAGCACACACCATTACTGTGCCTGAACTGGTGGGTTTTCACCACCCCTCCTTGACCGTGGCGATATTCCCGCTACAAGTGACTTTGTCACATCCGGTGAGTATTCGCCAACAAACAGACACCCAAGAATTTTCAACGGTGAAGCGCTATTTTTTCCGGAAATCACTGGGTGGATTGCTGGGGTCTGGTATCGACCTGTCGGCGATGATTACGGTAATTAAATTAGGCTCTGGTGCTGAACGTCGTCGGTCTAACGACTGCGCTGAAGCAAACCGCCTCTAGTTGGACGGCCTAAGAAGGCCATGTAACCCTCGGTAACTTGAAGTCATTACACGCCAGATACGACGATTCATTCGCATCATGCACCCAGGTAGCTTCCTGACGCCTTCAAATAGTCGTGGTCCATCCCTATCCCACGCTGGGCAGATCCGTCGCATGCTGAGGTGTGGATGGTGATGGGCTGGCAACGGTCATGATTTCTGGTGGAAATCATCCAGAGTGTGTTTGTATGAATGTGTCGTCGGGAATCACAACTCACCTTGTCCTCGAGGTTCCCATGGCACTGCAAATCTGAACGAGGTCCCATTGGAACGGATCATGGCCACGAAGTGAGAGAATATTTGTAACATAATTTGATCGTTTACTGCCAGTGGCTCAGTGCGTCGCGTCATGAGACTGACAAGCACTGGCATCTCGCTGATCTTTGGCGCTCCCCCTCAGTCGCATTGTCCCCTCGGTTCTTCTGATCAGACACACTGCACGCGACGTCCATAAGTAGATGATCGGCCACACACTGTGCACTCGGTCAGTTTTTGGACCCGAAACCCCGATTCATGAGAAGGGGTGCCACTTGATGGTGTTGTTTTCTAGAAGCGAACACGGCAGAGAAATGTAACTATCCCCATCTGTAGGGTATCTCCCAAAAGTCGGAGAAACGTGGTCGCTGCGCAGGTCGCAGGGAAATAATATTACATAGTATACAACGTTATTGTATTTTTGGCTACTGCGGAGTATGGGCTGGTAATAATAGCACATTGCACTGTCCCATGTCGCCACCTTCTTTTGTGATGCATTATGATGTATTATGCGTTATCAGATTGTCGATTTGGGGGTGGAGGGTGAGTTTGACCCAACATCTTTGCTACGCATTACGAGATATTATGCATGATTAACTTCCGGATATGAACACAGTCATCGGCATACTCGTCTGTGATTGGTGGATGCGATAAACTGTCTCGTAATCCGTGTTCTGCATGCAAAAGGTCAATGGTTCGAATTTAGCGATGGGAAGTGCTGCACGCGTGTCGAGGGTGACCCCGAGGCCCTGGCCCCTGCAGTCCAAGTACGCGAGCCTGTCCCGAGCTACCGAGAGTCGTTCGCGTGTGAGCTATACCATATCAATGATTGCGCGAAAAGTAATGGTACTGCCGTATCACTGCGGAGACTTTAAAAATACCTCAGCCCCGCTTAGCACACTAGTACACTGTATAACTCTCTAACCTTTACCGTGTCGAGACCCGGTTTAAACGGGATTGACGTACGACTTTACAAAGACCCGTCTAGACTTCTAAAATTAGACTCCAGTCGGTTCGTCCGTTGTTCGGGATCGATTAGTGGCACCACTGTGGCATCTTATTGATGCGTACGCCTCACCTTGAACAATAGCACCGCTTACACGTGTGCTGGGGACGAAGTTGCAGCTCGAAGATGCGATAAGATATTGGAAGAGAAGTTTAATGCATCGGGAACAGTCATTCGTACACATGTATCGTCAAATGGTCATTCAGTAGATGAGTCTGTTCCATTTGGATGGTGTGATTTTTACGTATGTCGGAGCGTTCTTATCTTACGGGAACGCTAGATTTACAGTCAATCAGCTAACTTGGTCCCGACGGTGCTGCAAGTGACCCACCTCCCCGACGGCCCATACCCCCCCAACGATCCATACTCTCATAACACATATCCTGAGGTCAACCTCGAAGGGGTATAGAGTCGACTGGATAGATGTTGCACGTGCTTGAGCCTCGCAGTGCCAACGTTTCACACCACCAGATGGTGTATATATTTGGAACGATAGAAGTCACCGCCAGTATTTGCGGTTTCTATGCGATGATACGGGAAACGCCGTTGATGTTCGCTGTCACGGTTTGGTAAAGGTGCTCCGTGTGTTTGAGGGCCCAGGGGTCATCGATATCGGGCACTTCTTGTCGCGAGGGGTGCAATACCTACGCCACGAAGGCCGGACTTTGTATGCAATGTGCATGCACGGCATATGACACTCCCCGGTTATACTAGGGCCTGTGATGAACAATTGGATATTCGCGAAGATGGATGAGAATGCGTAGGGAGCTACGGGAAGTGAAGGGGAACACCCGGATCCCAGGTTGGACAGTTCGGGGGTGGTATTACCGTGGTATGAGGCATTTTTGAACGACGAAGCTCATTGGTTTCTGGCTCCTTGCCAGCGAGAAGTTGGGCCTGTTTTGACCTTGGTCTGGAACGGAAGTGAATCGAATTTGGGAGGTCAAGTGGTCTACACACTGATAATATTTTTATTGATAAACCATGGTGATACGATCGAGATGCCGTCTCTGAACCATGCTCGACGATATTAAACTAGCGAGTCACAGCAGTCTACTAAGCTGAAACAAGGAAGAGAGACGTCATTCTCGTAAGTTGTGCATAAGCAGAAAGAGTCGATAAGTTTGTCAGCTCTGAACTTTATCTCTGATGGGTTGTTGCGTGTAATTACCTTTTCCGAATATGTTGCCAATTCTCAAGCCTTTCGCATCACTAGACCGTTTGGCTCATCTGCCTGGATCTGTGGATGTGACAGAATCAGTATCGGGTTTTTCTATGGACACGTGCACGGGGGATGGGTGGCGATGGTCAGGACCGTTCTAACCCATCGACTGAATTGTCGAAGCGTTCTCCCAAAGGCATGTATGGTATGTAGAGCAGCTAGAAGTTCGGTTCTCGGCAGACGTAGGAACGTGAGATGGTGAGTTGGGTGATTTCCCGTGGAGATGCGGGAAAATAAAGATGGACAGCTGATAACGGGGTGGAGAACCAGCGGCAATCGGTCGTCGTGGAAATGTGAGTTTCTCAATATTGGTCGTCGTCGCCAAGGTCGGGCGTGAGAGCAAGTGTAGTCAAAGCCATTCGCGACCTGAGAGGACAAGAGATTGGGAGAGGCTATGTATGTCAGGTACCGGTTTATTCCGCATGGGCTATGAGGGATCAGGGCATGATTGCAAGAAAGAGCTGTCGTGCTGACGAAGCAGGCTTAAAAGGCATGTTAGTGTTAAAACGTTGCGGAGTAGTTGTATCAACCAGCGATGTATACGCACAGCGTCGCAGTACGACGACAGCAGGACCCATCGTCGTTGGGGGTAAGCGAGACCTGGTAGAAGGGGAGTACAAGGGCGGTGAATGTGGATTTGCACGACCAAGGTAATACGTCGAAAGCGATGCACGTTTTTGACCGTCGTTCCGAGTGCCGACGGACACGCGTCGCGTCTCAGATCGGGCGTAAAGTAGAATTAACTGGAAAGGCTGCGGACACGGGGAGGGGAACATGGCTGGACAGGGGGTGTTCGGATGCGGGCTGGGGGGTGTCGTGCATGGAGGGGGGTGCAGAAGACGGATCGAGGTGTTGCGATCTCAGATCTGGTACCGAACACAGCCCGAGTAAGACCCCGGGGAGTGCTGGTATGTAGCGAAGAAATGGATAGAAAAAGGAAAACGAGAGTGCAGCCAAGTCGCGGTCACTTTCAACTCTGCAGTCCCTCCGTCCTTTTGTCTGGATGACACTCGTTCTCTCACCCTCTCCAGCATTCCACCCAATGACCACTTCCATCCTTCTCCACTCCCCCCATCACAACTCGCCTTTCCCCTCTCCCTCTCCCATATCCACCGTCCTCCCTGCCCTCCAAACAGATCACTCCTCCTCCTCCTCCTCTGCCACTTCCGACTCATGTCCCGACTTTCACAACACTTCCTCTGCGCCCTCCTCCCGGCGCATACGTTTCGCCCCCCTCCCAGATCCCCGCAAGGACTTCTTCGCCCCCTCTTCCGATGACCCGCAGTCAGACACCAAGCCCCCGCAGACAATTCCCGCTCCAAATGACCTCCACGATGCCTTCGTCTTCCCCTCCCCCTCCGTCTCCCCCGTCTCTACCCCCTCCAGCGCACGGTCGACACCCACCATCCGTACATCGCCCAACATGTCATCCAAGAACTCCTCAAGGCCAAACTTGAAGCTCCTCCGTCCCTTTTCTTTCCTCCGTCGCGCCGACCCTCCCTCTCCCATCAGATCTCCCCTCTCCCAGTCCACCTCTCTACCTGGTTCACGCAACGTCTCGACCTCTTCTCTCGCCCCTTCCTCCAGTTCCGTCCCCTGTTCCCCTTCTTTCAAGCCAAAGCACCGCCGCTTCTCTACAGAAGACATCCTCACCTTGGGCACGAAATCGTTCTTCCGTTCCCGCTCAGGATCAGCCAGTATCTCTCACCTTCCTCGAACATCGTCCCCTCCTCCCAGGTCTTCGGATCCTACTACATCCCTCCACCGTTCCGCTTCTACCGGTTCAGGTTCAAGCACAAAACCGCACAGTGGAAAGCACGATCGGGGAGAGGGTTCTAGTCACTCACACAACTCTGCTGCCATCGCAGGCTCAGGCCCAAAGAAGCGTCGCGCCTCTTCCTCGGCATTGACACCTGGCGCTGGGGGTGGCAGACATGCCTCCTCCGTCAAAATGCTTCCAAGTGACCTCCCCGTTCGTCCAACCCATACACCAAGTTCACCTCTTGCACCCCCGAAGAAACACGTAAAGATGTTGAATGGTAGAATATATGGTGCAAAAAGATATGCCGGTCAGCATATTCCTCTTCACCTCTTTCGCAACAATTCCTCACACTCGTTACAGCTCAAACCCTTGCTAACCCTTTTGCCAATGTTCGCGACGACCCCGAGTTCGTCGAGTGGGGTTACGGTGGCATGGGTAGTGTGGATGCTTCTGTCGGTATAGCAAATGACATATGGAAAGGGCTACAGAGGAGTGAACGCGGTAGTGCGCTGCTTGCGGGTTCTCCTCTTAGCTCACCCTCCGAATCAACTCATCCAGCTTCCGCAGCTGTCATCACCGGTGGCGGCAGGGGTAGCGGAGCACATGCGACTTCGTCACTTTCTCGTCGAAGAATGTCTGACAGTATCCCCGAATGTGGCATGGGCAATGTTGTCGCTGGTGCTGAGTTGGGTGAAGATGATGGTAGTGGCATGGGCTGGGTCAAGAAACGTCGTGCAGAGAGGGAGGCAAAAGCCCGCTTAGAGCAAGGAGCCAAGGAACTCGAAAAGAAGGTCCATGAAGGGATAAAGAGCGGTGATGCGAGCATTTACGCATCCACTGCGTCCACTACCACCTCTTTGACTACTGCGTGCACGTCTGCCGCATCCACGGGTTTGACGACGCCGATTACGTCCCCCCTTCCCTCCAGATCTCCCAGCGTGACGGATTTGAAGTTGACATCATCACCTTTCTCAGAGTCTCGCGAGCATCGTGTTGCACTACCGCGTATTGTGACCGGCGACCAATCTTCAAAATCGGACACGTCTCCTGCTGACCCATCCCCTGCGTTGAAGGATGAGTATGGGCATCATGTCCTTACAGCTGTCCGTCTATCTCCTAATATATCAAGTCCTTCTCACAAACATAACCACTCGTTGACTCATGGTCGTACACCATCCTTGTCTCGCACCCTCTCGCAAATCGGCAATGGTATCGATGATGGGGGTGCTGGGCAGGCGCCGCCTCTCAGTCCGGTGGATACGGTGGAAACGACAACAAGCACGAATTCCTCCGGTGAAGATGAGGAGCCAAGCCGGAGTTCCAACGAGGAAGAGGAACAAGATGATGACGAGGAAGACGGAGCTCAGGTCAGTTGTCCGTTCATGTTAACAACCATGCATAAACGTTTTGTTCTGCAGGATATCGGGAGAAAGACTGCCCTCGGAGCCGGCGTCGAGAAAATCAGTCGACATGTGGACGTCGAGGCGCGGTAAGCGCATGGGGCGTCCCCCACACGCGTGTGCACGCAGGCGTGCGTGTATGCGCGTGGCCTGAAGATTGCTGGGGAGAGTGCAGAGCGGAGATTGCCAAGCCCCGCTCATTCCTCTTCAAAGCATATTCTATGCCGAGTCTCGACATCTTGTTCACCTCATCCTCCGTTCTGTTTTCCGTCCTTTGGATGAAGCCGAACGAGGTTGCTGATGTATCATTCAACAAACATCATACTCACGCCGCCCTGTTTTACGCCCCAACACTAGGTGTTTTTCCGTATGTCCGGTCGGAAACTATCGCATGTCCCGTCCCCAGTTTTAGGACAAGACGCATTCGCGAAATAGCTGCGCTACATATGCGGAATGGCACATTGCGCAAAACGAATCGCTCCCGACGCCTTGTCTCCAATTGCTTTCGTTGCACATATTTGAAGTCTCTTTTCATCCATCAACTCCAATCATCCAGTTCCAAGCACTCCACTCGTCTACGTTTTTCCCGTCTCCCATGAGCATTACCAACTCCCCACTCCTGACTTGCGCCATTCTGATGTGTGACGCTTCGTCTTGCGCATAATTCTTGGTCGTCTGTCTTTTATTAATGGACCCTTGGGCGACATACGCCTGGTACGTCATCCCTTCATCTCCAACTGCGGCATTCATCACAAATATATCAGGTCTTTTTTGCATTTTGCTCCCGTTCCCACCGATAACGTCTTCAAGTCATCCATACTACCATAACCTAAAGCATCGCGGAGTGCGCCTAGTATATACTGTATCCTTACATTGCATTGTCGAGCTGGGATCTGTGTTGTATACCTTTTCGATTCTGACTGGGCGGGTGGAAGGTGGAGACAGGCGTGGAGTCTCGGATCTGGAGGTGCGTTCTACATGATGTATTTGCAGACAAAACTGATGACTGACCGATCGTTTCAGATCACTTTCTTCAGCATCGCTCAGCGGTGATGTTTTTTTCCTTCTCCCATGATCGCTTCGTATGATACAGGCTTTCTTGCCATGCTCTCACTCTTTAGAGACACTCGATCTTTGATACGAATTTTACTCCTTTAATTCAAAGCCATTGGACGTTTACTCCGTACTTGTTCTATGATCTCTATTTTTGTTCGCCACTTAGCCAATGCCTATGTCAGAACGAGGTTCCAAGCCTTTCCCACTTGCCTGACCGATATCAATCACGGGTGCTATGGCAGTGTTGCGGTGACAATGGGTCGAAAGACAGTGAGGGGTATTGGCCATACGTGCCCGCACAAACCTCATGGCCTCATTGTCGAGACTCGAACCTGGATAGTTTGATGCTTGCAGGGGCAATTTGAAAGGGGAACTATCACTCGTACCCGTCCAGTTTGGAAGTAGTGACGTCGCGGGAACGCCAACTTGCCAGAGCGTGGGCACGTGTATGTACGGACCTTTTCTCGACCACTCGGACATGTGGCAATGAAGAAGAGACAGTACGCCGAGCTGGTTGACGGGCGTGGTGTCGCAGACGTATCACCGAGACAGATACACATACACTCGATCGCCAGGCCCGGGAGCGAACGAAGGGAAAGCACAGTCGCCGAGCGGGTCAAAAGCAACATATTTGATCGCGGGACAATCGGATAGCCGCCCCGATTATCATATCATTAGCACGATCATACAGAGGATTGCCAAGGATCCGGATGCGAAGCAGCACCAGGCTGCATGCGTTGTGGTCTTAGCAAGTGGAGTGAGCACTATACGCCGTCGGAAGCGCGTACGTTACCGTTCCCACAGTCTCCTGGCACATGAGCGGTGGTTGCAGCCAAGTGCGCGCATTGAATGAATGTGGCCGCCGGAAGGGCGATCTTGGCTGACGGAGGGCGTATGTCAACACGTCTGGTTGCAAGGGAGTCGGAAACGGGGTAACTTATCAATGGTGCAGTACAAGACCCCAGTGACCTTGACGCAACGTATTGTATGAGGACAGGGTCACGACTCTGATCGAACAGGAGTGGGACAATCGGTGAGCACTGTACAGGGCCTTCAGTGATCATGAAAAGGTGGACGTTCCGTGGAACCCACCCACCGCTTGGAGTGTTGGGGGAAGATACTCCACGCCGCACGCCTCCCTGACCGTGAGGGCTCCACGCACAGCAAAGAAAAGAACAAACGAGAAGCGGGCATTCCCGGGCTTCTTCGTTTTGCCGATTCTGTAATGGGTGACTCGCTTCTGAACGTACGTACCGGTAGGGTTAAGTTGGAGCTTGGCGAGGCTATCGATGTCGTGAGCGATTCTCGCGGCAGGACGGAGTCACGCGGAAGCAAAAATATGCTTACATACTCACCAAGCGAGACACGTTCGTGGCATTACACCGGATATCAAGTGGTGACCGATTATCAGGAGAAGAGCAGCAGAGCCTCCCTCAAATTTCCAGGTACACGCACACAAGAAGGCACAGATAAAGGCCAAGAAAGTAAGTACCAAGCAAACCAAGAGTAGGCCGAGAACAGCCAGCTCAGGAACGGCGATATCAATGCGAACATCCTCGGACGAGAGGTGGCTTCGAGTCTTCCATTCCGATAGTAATTGACAGGTTGAGATAACCAACGCGGCAGATGTACGGACGGACGATAATGTAGGCCCTGGTGAACTCTGATGCCTGGGGGGTGTCTGATAAGGCAGAGACAACGTTTTGATTCATGCCATCCGTTATGAAGATCCTTAAAAAGGCACTCTCATATTTCACAGGAGCAAAATCATAATTAATGTAAAACGAGCGCGCGACGAGCAGTATGCATCCGGAGAAGACTTAACTGGCAGCGGAGCAGAGCCCTGAGCAATTGAAGCCGACACGAGATGGTGGAAATCGCGGAGATGAATCGGTTGAAGGGAAGCAGGAATAACTCCTTCAAATAAGGACCACTAACAAAGGTAAGAAATCATCGGGTACAAGTGGACACTGGGATCCAAATCACCGCTTCCAGGAGGGTCCCAACGCTTTGTCGAGTAGCAATGCAAGTTTACCTTTGGTCTACCTGTGATGAAATTGGTGCGCCCATGTGTCAAACAATGCCAAGAGCTGGTCGCATGATGTGGTTTGTAAGGTCAAGGTGGTGAATTCCGTTCCTCAAATGGGGGAGTTGGCACTCGGCCTGTCCTGTTCCGACCGTTTTTTTTACCAAGACTCGTGGGTAAGGGACCTACGTCACCTTGTCATCCCCGCCTGTTTAGAAAATGTGGGCCGGAAGGGTGGGAGTGGGGAATGTGCGCCATGCACAGCAGCCCAACTGACGTGAACGTGTACTTGCATAGGAGTCGAGACAAGATACAATGAGTGGAGATCTATCGGACCAGAATCTGGGTCGTAGAAATGCGCGCGATTCCGACAGTCAATTCTAGGCTGTTCTGAACGCGGCGGTTTGTGAGCGATGTGGAGACGAGAATCGGATCGTAGAGCAGCCCCCAAAGGGTCAGAAATTACAAAGGGATGAATGGTGATTGCATGCCTAGAATAACACAGGGTTGCGGGTTGGTGGGCTTTCAGGTGAGGATGTTGATGGGTGATAAGCGCTAGCGGTCAGTGTTCATAATCAACAGATAAAGTATACATGAGATGAGCCCTGGCTTGACAGAGCGCGACCAATATTGCAAGAATGGAGGGGAGAGGAACTTGGTGCATTTCTGTTGAAATTGGGAGTCAGCCCTCTGCACGTTTGGATCCTAACCGGAGTTTGAAAACGGTCCGGGCGGGCCGACACATAAATCTGAGAATATTACCAGTAGGGTCTACGATAAATCTCGATCTTGGACCTACACCTATAAACCAACTGACAAGACTTATCGAACAACCCACATGTTACAGCGAGAATGGGTGGTGGTGGGCCTGTTGCTCCGCGGTTATTCACCCATGTCCGACTATCAGAGTAATTGATCATGCGAGGGTCTTCCCTGATCCTCACACTGAAATGGTAGTAATACCATCGTGCACGTTTCACTTCCTTGTGGGTCATGATACCAGTCGCGTAACGACACAAACGAGCTCGTCTTGCCATATGACACCCATTACCTCGGGGGGTCGACTACCCTCGATCAATCAATTATTGACACGCGGTGCCTCGTGGCCGAAGATGTCGCCTTGCAGTAATCAGCACGCCTGATTGATCCTTGAAGTGGGTGGCAGGCTGACCGAGTGTCTCGGGAAAGCAACTCCCGAATCGCTTCAACGCGAGTCCCCCGGGGAAACCGACAGTACACGTTTGAGGGGTGGCACCAGTAAAATTCGGAAGGGGAAAGAAAACCCCTCAATCAGAAAAGATGTCTTCAATTGAGTCTTTCCCTTGTCGACAAGCCGTCGTAGGCGGTGAACACGACTTCTCCGTGAATTCGGCAGGATCACTTACCTATGATCAAGTAAAAGCGGCACTGCGGGCACGCCCGCATCGCAGTTCGCAAGCGTGATGGTTTGAAGATGGTTGTTAGACAGTGGAAACCTTGATCGAGTATACATCGGGCGACGGCATGGAAGCCATCACCGAGTTTCAGACTCGGCGATACTGGTATACTAATGATAAATCAACAAGTTTCCATACCGTCCTGTTCCGGCTCCTGAAGCACAATCCGTTCTGGTACACCTTCTTGCTGTATGCCTCCCTTTCCTCCGTTGCCTTGCCTTGCGACTTTCTTGGCAGTCCGCGGTGCAGAACCACGGGTAGGGTTATCCGCGGTGATTGGTGCGTCGCCTTGACCAATGCGGATGACAATGCTCATTGTCGATTTGACTCTCGTCCTGAATTCCTCTTGAGGAACATCATCTTCTGCCTCACTCCCACTCTCGGACAATACCTCGTCGTGTACTTCAAGTGAGCCCGTAGACACATCCACGTGCACCTCATCCTCTGCCCACGGCAAGGTTGGGGGGAGAGACACGGCCAAGAGCGCGAGATGTGGGATAGCGGCGCCCATTGCGCTGAGTCTGAGCTCTTTGAAACCGTCATCGACAAGAAGGGCTTTGCAGCGGTGGAGGTATGCGGCCAATTTGGTTTTCCGGGTAATGCAGATGTTGTTCTTGCCCTCGTGGTGGGCGGAGCGTGGACCTGTGGCAGAGGATGCCGAAGAAACGGTAGGGAAGGGACGCGGAGGGGCGAGCTTTCGGATGCGTGGACGGCGATTGTACGCGTCAGGTATCTGCGATGGTCTTGTAGATGCGTCGGGAGTGCTCGACGTCGCCAGTGGAGTCTCTTTTTCTTTCGGGTTTCCTGTAGCACCCGTGTTGCCATTTGTTCTCTTTGCATGACCGCCCCCTCCGGTGTCGGTGTCGTTCTTCCGCTTGTTGCCCATTGGAGAGCCCGCTGGAAACTTAGAAAGGCATATTTGGTGATTTATATTTGATCACGTGATTCAACTATGACCCACCCTCAAGTGGGGCTAAGACTTGGGCGGCGCGGAATTCGGATGGGCAGAATTGTACATACAGGCGGAGCCGAGACCTGCATACAAGTCATCTTTCTCAGTTCCCTTCGCTTCTTCGTCCTCGTTTGCCCTTCAGCCTCAAAAGTTCGAAGAAAACACACAAAGTCGCCAAAAAAAAGGGGGCAATCTGTCAGAGTAGTGCACGCCCAGCATGAGTCAAGACGCTGCAGAACAGAATATTCAGATGTGGAAAGTCAAAAAACTCATCAAGAGCTTGGACGCGGCAAGGGGGTATGTGCCATCGAATCGCAACCTCTATCATCGCACCTGTTGATCGTGTGCGCGCGCTCCTATAGAGCTGGGACATCCATGATCAGTTTGATCATCCCCCCAAAGGTATCTCGATCGTGCTTATCGTTTTTCGCATACCTCCTCTGACCCAATTTCCGCTATCATAATACAGGATCAGATATCCCGTGCATCGGCTATGCTTACACAAGAGTATGGTACAGCCTCCAACATAAAGTCTCGTGTGAACAGGCTCTCCGTGCTCGCTGCCATCACCAGCACCCAGCAACGTCTCAAGCTTTACAACCGTGTGCCTCCAAACGGTTTGGTTCTCTTTGTAGGCACAGTTCTTACCGATGAAGGCAAGGAAAAGAAGGTTTCCTTCGACTTTGAACCCCATAAACCAATCAATACGTGTGTCCATTTCCATATCCGTTCATACCTCGTGACTCTGCATACTGATCGACTTCCACGTCCTTGTCTTCCTCTCACACTCAGGTCTCTCTACCTTTGTGACAATAAATTCCACACTGAAGCTCTGTCGGAGCTTCTTGAATCCGATTCCCGTTTCGCATTCATTGTTATGGACGGAAATGGAACCCTCTTCGGTACTCTCTCCGGTAACACGCGCGAGGTCATCCACAAGTTTACTGTCGATCTCCCCAAGAAGCACGGCCGTGGTGGTCAGTCTGCCCTTCGTTTCTCCCGTCTTCGAGACGAGAAGCGGCACAACTACGTTCGCAAGGTCGCTGAACTTGCAGTTCAGCACTTCATTACCAACGACAAAATCAATGTCAGCGGTCTTGTGCTGGCTGGCAGTGCGGATTTCAAGACAGAGCTCAGTCAGAGTGATATGTTCGACCCACGTTTGGCAGCCAAGGTGATCAAGGTTGTCGATGTCAGCTACGGCGGCGAGAATGGTTTCAACCAGGTGAATAGTTCGAACAGAACCTATTCATACGAGACACTGACAGAATATCAAGGCTATTGAACTTGCCGCCGAGTCGCTCTCAAACGTCAAGTTTGTGCAGGAGAAGAAGTTGATTCAGAAATACTTTGACGAAATCAGCCAGGATACGAACAAGTACTGCTTCGGCATCGATGACACGCTCCGTGCTCTCGAACTTGGTGCCGTTGAAACACTGATTGTCTGGGAGAACCTTGATGCGACACGGTATATCCTAAGAAATGCTGCTGGAGGTAAGACGTGTCTTCATTTAATAGTCCTCCATAATTATCCCTAACTTTCCCCTAGAGGAGACCATTGTCCATTCCAGTGACCGGGAAAAGGATCGCGAGAAGTTCATGGACAAGTCTACTGGTTTGGAGATGGAACAGGCCGTTGAGCCACAATCTCTGCTCGAGTGGTTCGCCGAGAAATATAAAGACTTCGGCACTAACCTCGAGTTCGTGACCAACCGTTCCCAGGAGGGTGCTCAGTTTGTCAAGGGGTTTGGCGGTATTGGAGGCTTGTTGAGATACAAGGTCGACATGACCAACCTCGCGAGCATAGATGAAGAGGAGGAGGAGTTCTATAGCGACAGCGAGGACATCTGACGGTTTGGTTGGCTCTTCGGAGCCCCGTCGACCAAGGGTACGCTCGGCGGGGCGTGGGGGTGCGGTGGAGACGGAGTGGGTGCGGTGAAATGGTTTTTGTTGTGTTTTGCAACAATTGTCTATTGTGAGGGCCAGGGCGGAGGGGGGGTGTGTTCAGCGCCCAGACAAGGTTGGGTGCAAATGCACATGGTCGCCCTTGATTTCTAGATCCGATGGACATGCGCCCATTATTATTTGGAGGTCAGTTTGATGAGTATAACCGTGTTGCATTCGCTGACTGAGGTTTCAGATGAATGAAAGATATCGCTCTTGATAGAGGACGGCGCATGTGAAGTTGGTTTGTCGCTAAGTAGCCCACGATCTTGTAGTTTTACGATGCTCTTCTTTGATCAATCCATGTTGTTTCTTCTCTACCAGAGCGGTGACAAGGCGGCGCGTTACACGGTGCGTGACGTTACGCGGTACGATTGTTGGGCCATTGGCCACACGAGTGTGGGCTTTGCGGATATTTGTTGAGCACTCTCGTTTTGACACCTCCCAACTCTCATATCAACCACAAATCTCGCAAGCCCATATTCAACATCCCTCCCCCAGCCTATCCACGCACTTGCTCCCCCCAGTCTGGCGCAGCTGCTTCACGAACATGGCAGGTGCGTACAGATGCCCCTATTCAAATCCCATCACTTACACGACCGATTCCAGGTAGGAAGCGAGCCGCAGCTGAAGATACTACCTCCGAAAAGCGCGAAACTCGCAGCTCAAAGGTGGCCAAGATAGAGGGCGCTAAATCCACTTCCAAAGCCGCCAAGGGCACAGCGCGTCTCAAGGCCCGTCCGATGACCCTCCTTGCAATCCCGCCGTATTTAACCACTGTATGCTTGGCAGACCTCCATGGCCCAATCTGCGTTCAAGTCTCGCGCCGTGCCTCTCCATGTGAGTATCACCACGACCGCCCCTCCCGAGGGTCAGGAGCCTGCTCCAGCAGATCCTGGATTTTTGACGGGCACGACCCTCGTCCCGAGTACCTTCGCAACGGGGAGCTTTGGGTGGAAAGGACATAAACGCATGGTGGTGGAGTTGCCCAAGGCCGAAGGGGAAGGAGAGAGGGAGAAGGTCCATGTTACATTGACGTACGTGTTCCACTTGTCCACCGTAGTTTGGATATCAATGAGCCGGTACAGGATCAATGCCACTGTTATTGGCAGCAAGGACGTGAAAGAGGGAGAAGAACATGAAGGCGAAAAGGAAGGCGCAGAAGAGCATGTTGCTGAAGAGGCGTCCAGCGAAGCAATTGAACCCAAGCAAGGGGGATCACCTGGGGCCGAGGCAAAAGAAAGCGAAGAAAGCCCGCCAGCGGGTGAACAGGCTGCAGAAAGTGCTTCGTAATTATTCTGATCTGTAAATTTTCTTGGTTTGTGTGTGCTAGCTCTCTAGGCAAGACAGTATCGTTTCGTCCAAGCCAAGATATAGACCTCATCGAATCCCTAGTTGTAAGCTGACCACACGAATGCAACATTGTGGAGTCTACATCTTCGAAGCCGAGCCTCCTCCATACCCGAATCTTGGAAGCTACCACTGGATAGTAGTAGTCAACAGCTATTAGTTCGCTAAAATATTTGAAGGTCCTTAACAGATTGCATGTCTCCACGGCTCTGACAGCGCCAGGGAATTGGGGAGTTGGATGGTATCACATTGTCATATGCATTCGACGAAATGAGGTGGGAACGTAAGAGCTTCAAGTTATGCTACCGGTATTAGAACAACGAATGGTCACCGGCACCGTGTTATCGTGGGCCACGACTCTCACATGCCAACAACGCTCCCTCCTCAGCTTCCAACCCGACTTCTTGAGCTCTCGCCCGATATCCGCAATGCATATCCCATCATCTTGAAATTCGAAGAATCTGCCCGAACCCATTCGGATTCTAAGACAAGTTCAACATTATTGATCTACGCCAGAATCCTGGGGTACTTGTTACTGTATGGGCCTTCAGACGATGCGCGGAAAGCTGTCGCCAATGAAGTAGTGTCCTGTGCGACCAAGGGTGCGTTAGGAGGTATCGGAAAGCTGTACTTCCACCACTACATCCGTGCTTGTAAGCTTGTCCTGTTCCATGTTGGCCGTTATTCTAAAGATGATTTAACAGTCAAAAGGGTTAAAGGTCGTACACCTGTCCAATCCTCCGACCCTTCACGATACTCTTTCGATGACGTACGGGAGCTGAAAGGTAAGACGTTAAAACAGCCTCCACAGGACTATTCAGTTGCGAAACGGCGTGTAAGTCACTCATCTTGACTTTCGCAAATCGACAACCTTCCTCTCTCTTTCCAAGGCCCTGGCCCGTGACGGGTACCGTTGCGTCGTTACGGGACGTTATGACGAGGCTTCGATAGAATTAAGGCCGAACCTTGAAGAAATGGCCACTGCCGACGGGAGCACTGTAACGCAGTGCGCATACATCTTCAACGATGCGTCTACCAATGAAAAGCTCGGTAGCCAGGGTAGCCACAAGGTACACTTCTCCACTTTGTTTGACGTGTATTCTTATTATCGATGCAGAGACATCTCGCTGCATCTGTGTGGGCTATCATGGATCGGTTTGGCTTTAAGGATATCACTGAAAACCTAGACGGTAAAGGTGTACATCGCCTCGAAAATATCTTAACATTAGATATGATTGTACACAATCGTTTTGACAATTTGAGACTCTGGTTCGAGCCTACAGTGGGTATCCTGTTATTGTATGTAAAACACATCTGACAGTTTCAGGACGAGCTGCATGTATACAGAGTCGTGGCGCGACGTCCGATGTACCTCAGTGGATGCAGGACGCTCGTGAAGTTTACAACTGAGGATCCTGAAAACTTACCCCTTCCATCACCAGAGTACCTCAAAATCCATGCTGCATGTGCCAAGATTGCTCACATGTCGGGAGCTGGCGAGTACACAGATCAGATCTCAAAGGAGCTTGAAGATGCCAAAGTTCTCTCCGAAGATGGTACTTCTGCAGAGTTACTTGAACATCTTCTCACTCCTTTCAGTTGACGGTCGGGAAATTTCGGTCCACTGATGCCGGTCCTTCTTTTTCCTCTTTGAATTATCGATGATTATGAATACTACGTTATCGCGCTACACCAAACCAGGCGTCTCCAGCCCGTCTTCTGCTGCCGATGTATACACCCTCGAAGCCGTTTATCTCGCTTGGTTACTTCGCGATGCGCCTGGGGCGGAGTACATGTGACAAACTCCCGAAAGTGGCTTGACTGTCGGGTTTGTGGGTGCGACGGAGCGAAAGGGCGTTGTGAAGTGGTTGGAAGGGAAAGTCGCAGATTTGGAACAGATAAGACCGTTGGTGTGTCCCCCGATTTACGGTGCGTGAACTGGCGCTGGTCGACGGTTCCGTTTTTGTGGATAGAGTCCACGAGACGCTGATGCTATAGGCACCTAGAGTTTTTCCGCTCTCCACACTAGCTTCATGGAGCGCTTAAAGAAGCTCCAGGACGCCAAACCGGGGAGTGTGCCCGCACCCACGCCATTGGCTGGTCCGCCCATGCAAGCGCGTAAAGCCACTCTGAACGCCACGTTTGCTACTCCCGCCCAACCATTTTTGAACAGAAAACACGTTCACCATCATCATGGTCTCGTCATCACGATGTACAACGTGAAACGATTTCTGCAAGACGCCGTGTAACTCACGTCCTTTTCTTATTCTCCGTATGTGTCTGCGCACAAGATGCACACCCTGTCAATCCAGTTTCGAACCTTCGAGTACTGCGCGCGAGCGCACAGCAGCAGCTAGCAACCTCCGCGCCGAAGACCTTCTCCACATCGATCGAGGACGTGACCTACCCACCGCCTCTACCGCCGCCTTTACCCCTTCCACCAACACGTCTTCTACCGCGGCATCCCATGGTACCAGGACTGGGACTGTCCAGAGATATTACATCGTCGACAGCACTCACGCACTCCAGAAATTCGGGGCAGATATGTGGGAGAGGGCCGTGCGTGTCATGACGACGGGCCAGGCGTGGCAGTTTCTGTGGAAGAGCTTTAGAGTAGCTCTGTAGGATCTCAGTAATGTCACTATATTAGTATAGTAGGAATGTACCTGTAGGATCTCAGTAATGTCACTGAGGAAAAGACTACAGTACGAAGTGTCTAACTA